>BGNK01002435.1:55734-63234 GCA_003297005.1 Symbiodinium sp. clade A Y106
TACCAGACCATACCATTGGGGGGGGGGGGGCTGGGAACGCCAGACGCCTGACCATATATACCCTATAAGCCTAGACCCTCTACCCTATACTCTATAAGCCTAAACCCTAAACCCTCAAGCCTAAACATCAAGCCCACAAAGCCAGTCACGCAAAGGGCCCTAAAGGTCGACGGGATAGTACGGCTCGATGGGTAGGAACGGTAGCACCTCAGCCAAACCCAGTTTAGGGTTTAGGGTTTAGGAGTTTAGGGTTTAGGAGTTTAGGGTTTAGGGTTTAGTGATTTAGGGTTTAGGGTTTACGGGCATCGCCCAGCCTTCAGGAATACTTGTCTCAATTGGGGCTGTCAGTAAATATAACCCTAGTTACATACCTTCTTAAAGGATCATGGGACTTAGTAACTAGGGTTCCGGGTTGTGATTGGGGGGCAACTATGCTTATAAGTACTGATATGTAACGTATAACTGTATAACCATACTAATTGGGGCTATCAGTAATTCTACGTATTAGTTCCCCCCAATAATAACCCTAGTGACTAGGTCCCGTGATCCTTTAGTCAACCCTAAAACCCCCTGAACCATGATAGATTCCTTTTACGGAGCCCTTCGATCCTTTAGGAATGGGTGGCTGTCAAAATTATGACCCCTTTTTGGGACCCTAAATAGTAGGTGCCGTATTATAATAAGGACCAAAAAGGGACCCTAATTTTGACAACCACCCGAATAGAGTTCTCAGACTGAGGCTTCGAACTTCGGACGCGACGGGCTGAGAAAAACCCAACGACTCAGACGTGTGAAGAAATCTGCCTTAGGGTGTAGGGGGCTTTAGAGCTTTATATTTAGGGTTTAGGGCTTGGGGCTTAAGGAGTTTAGGGCCTTAGGGGTTCAGGGGTTTAGGGTTAGGGCCTTTGGGGTTCAGGGTGCGAGGATTTGATTCGAATACATACGGAGATGATCTGTTTTGCACCAGTGAGCGAAGAAGCCACCAGGAATTGCCACAGGAAACGACACAAGAACGCTCCATGTGCATGAGTTCTACTCCTGCAAGATCTTGCCTACAGATGCCCAAGGATATACGGACAAAGGCTGCGCCCTAAATGCCTCTCTGTGTGACCTCTGCAACTTCACGCCGAGCGAGGCACCCGCTCGGCCCAGAGGAAGGAGCCAAAGCCAAGCTCCTTCGGCGGCTGGTGGGGCTGCCAATTTTGTGGTTTGGTCTTGGGTTGCAGGCTCGAGAATAACCCCTCGGATTTACGGCGTAGGATTTACAATTCCTATGTCTACGGAAAATAGGTTGGAACTCTCAAAAAGCCAGCACAGGTAGGTATACATCCTGAAAACAAAGGATGCTACAGCTATGCTTCGTAACCCCAAAATATCAGACAAAAAACCCTTTCAAAAAAAGCCCACAAGAACCCGAAAATCCCTTACCTTATCATTAGGCTCATCTACTCTAGACTTTTATGGAAGCCATTCAAGGAGTCCTATCCTTCTACTATGAGACGTCCTTGCCCACCCAGGAGAGGAAGGACATGCGATGCCGGTGCCAGTCCGGGAAGATCCAGGCGTACCTGTGCTTCAGTGGCAGTGCTGGTTTAGTTCGTTTGAGGTTCAAGGCTTTGTGGTTTGAGATCGGGTTGTTTTTAAAGTCAGGGGTTTACGATTTGGGACCCTGTGTGGGAGAACACTAGACTCATGCCTGGCTGCAAAATCAGCAGGGTCCATGTCTGACTAAGCAAGAGCAGTTGCACAGAAGCATTAGCATGCTAGCAGAGCTTCTTCAAATAGAAAGTCTCCACACTTTCGGCAGCTCGATACGCCCCAATCCATCGTTTGGCGGTTAAGTCCGAGTCACTTCGTCGACCAGGGCACCAGGCGCATGGCGGACAAGAGCACCTGGCACTGTAGGCGTTGGGCTTGATAGGCTTTTCAGCTAGGGATTCGGGTCGCTTGTCAATTCCCATGAAACTTGCAACCCGAACCCTAACCCCTAAACCCTAAACCCTCGACCAAAAAGCTCATTCCAAAGCAGTGGAACCGCCTG
The DNA here is from genome assembly GCA_003297005.1 of Symbiodinium sp. clade A Y106. Lineage (NCBI taxonomy): Eukaryota > Dinophyceae > Suessiales > Symbiodiniaceae > Symbiodinium > Symbiodinium sp. clade A. Next base: position 57,776 of record BGNK01002435.1, read on the forward strand.
GGTGACCCGCAGCCGCTCGGGCACCATGCGGCGGTCCAGGCAGAGGCCCGACAAGTCTGAACCTCGTGGCTTCGGCTCGGGGCTTTAATCTAGAAACCTTAACAGCGTTTTGAGGTATATTATTGGGCTTAGTATGATTATAGTATAATAATATTCTACTATAATCATACGAAGGAACCCCAAAACGGTATTGGTAATTATTTACACCCCCATATTAGTGATCTCACTGCATTTCTGCTGAGTTTGCTGGCAACACAGCTGAGGCACTCATCAAGCGAACCACGACCTCAGCGACTGCAAAGGGAATCATAGCACGACAGCAGCACCAGATTTCACCTGATGCTTTAGAACCTGACGGCACGGTACGGTCCGAAACGGTAGCGCATATCTGCAGACCGGCCGCCACTCCGTTGAGAAGCTCTGCCCATCGGCAGGATTGGCTGCAGCCGAGGTCCGGATGCCTCAGGCAGCAATTCAATGCGGCTCTGCTTCTTCACGTTGTTTTGGGCTTCCGTTTTGAAACTCTCCAGCAAGAAAGAGTAGCATTTACCCTGATCCTCCAGCACAGAACAAACTAACCCCGCTGTGAGAGTAACTATACCCCAAACCCTAAACGGGTAAGCTCAAACTCCAGAAACGCTCCAGGCCACCGGAACAAGGGAGGGCCGCTGTGGCACGCTGAGGTCTTCCCGAATTCACCTGAGTCTAGGGGTTTAGGGGTTTAGGGTCTCGGGGTTTAGGGTTTGGGGTTTTCGGGTTTAAGGGCTTTCAGGCTTTAGGGCCTGCGCTTTACACCTTACCGCGTTCAGGCCTGGGGCTGTGGGTTCGGAAGCATCGTGGGTTGAGAGTCTCCGAGATGTTGCGAGCTTGGCCAGAGCTGTCCGAGTCACCGAAGAAGTAGTCCGCATCGTCGTTGCTGATGGTCTTGTCGAAGTCTTCGCCATTCTGAGGCGATCGTGAGCTGATGTTGAAGGCACATGCACAGCAACCGCGAAGCAAGGCCTTCTTTCAGACGTCAGCTCACAGCACAAGACCTAAGAGTCCTCGAGCTGCACGACCCCGAACCCCCCGGTGTGCAAAACGCACCCCGCACACTGAACTCGGCCCTCACCCTCAGATCGAAAACCCGAAGCCCAGGCCCTCAACTTCGTATTCCGAGCCCGAAACCCTCAGACCTTAAAACTTGAAAACCTCACCTAACAGTACCTAACAGAAGTAATATAGGGGCCTGAACAATTGGCATAGGGTTTTGGGGCCCACTGTACTATAATCAAAATAAGGAACCCCCAAATAGTATAGGTATCCATTCAGGCCCCCTTTTTTATTATCTCTCCACAAAGTGCCGACAAGCTTCTGGGGGCCACTGCTGGAAGCATGACTCGAGAGACAGCGAGGCAAAGAACATCTCCTGTAACTGCTTAAGGCTTTCGGGTTTCAGGTTTAGGTTAAGGGCTTAAGGGGTTTAGGGGTTTAGGGGTTTAGGGGTTCAGGGTTTAGGGTTTAGGTTAAGGGTTAAGGGTTAAGGGTTATAAGGGTTTAGGGGTTTAGGGGTTTAGGGGTTTAGGGGTTGAGGGGTTGAGGGGTTTAGGGGTTTCGGGTTTAGGGTTTAGGGTTTCGGCTTAGGCTCCAGAGCTTAGGGTTTAGGGTTCGGGGCGATGGCGGACAGAGATAAAGCAAATCGGTTGGAGCATGAAAGAAAGTATGACAGGAACTACGGTTGATGGACAAAATCCTGCATGACCCTAAGGACCCTGAACTATGGGAATTATGGTATATTCCTTATTATGGGTCATGCAGGATTTTGTCCATCAACCGTATGGCTTCTCAGTCGACAAGGCCCAGCAAGGCACCCCTTTCCTTTCCTTCGAAGGGCAAGAGCGCAGAAGCTTGGGGATGTCCCATCATCAGGCTGGCTTGCAATATCATGCCTTCTTTTTGCCGATCGGTTTAGGGTTTACGGTTTAAGGCTTTTTGTTTGGTGTGTTTTGGAAGCACGAGGCAAGCAGCACCCTGTCCCGCGAGGGGAAAGCCGCATCCATGATCCAGGGCGGGAGGACCAACGGCTCAATCTCCAGGAGGCTCAAGCGAAACCTGAAGAAGGCAGCAGGAAGAACATGACTTCGGGCCGCTAGGGTTCCGGGCTGAGGTTCGGGTTGAGGGTTTAGGGCCGGGAGCTCCGATAAAATGAGAATCGGGAGCGCCTGCAATTGAGAGAACAGCTTCTGATTCACGGCAAGGTCACTTTGGTTGGCCCTGGGCCCTTGACCCGAATCCCTTGAGACCAGGACAGACCTTCAACAGACGCAATCAAGATGCTTACTCAGTTTACGCTTGACTGGCACACCGAAAACAAACTGCCTCGTAGCTTATGTAAGCCTCACGAACAAACAGAAAGGTTCAAACCAGTCGGGGCACTCCAGGCTTGATTGCAGGAGCAGCTGCGCAGCCTCTCTGGGCGTAGTTTCCTCGGCATGGGGAGCGGGGTGTGGCGTCCGGGGCTCCACTCTGAATCCGCCGCTCGAAGCTGATCTGCCAGATTGCCAGGCCCCTAAAGCAAGCATCTGCGCTTCCAGTAGCCGCGACTTCAGAGGCTGTGGCTAGGTGTGAGAGCAAGAATAAGAACCGAAGTACATTCAGTTTCATGGATGTCTTCGCGGTGTTAGCCAAGCCCGGTCCTGACACTGTCCAAACTCTGATCGCGAGACTGCTGTCGGACAAAATCGACATTACCCCAAGAGATCTTTGACGATGGGAGTTCTGGTACATTCCTCCCTATAAGATGATGCAAAACTTGCCCACGCTGAATAGTAGGCTTCTTATTATCATAAGGACCCTCCCTAATTTTCAGAAACTCCTATCTGAGCACCCTAAACCCTAAGCCCCATCACCCGGATCATCTGAGGCTCCGCAAAGGGATGCAGGCCGATGTGCCTCAAGAGCTCGGTCTCCACCGCCAGGGCCCTGGCACTCGGCCTGCAGGGGCTTAGGGATCCAAAGTTCTGACTGGGTTTAGGGTTTAGGGCTAAGGGTTTTGGGGTTTAGGGTTTAGGGCTTAGGCCTTTAAGGTTTAGGGTTTAGGGGTAGGGCTCAGATTTCACAGCACCCTGCGTCAAGCTCAGCTCTTGCTGCAGGAATCCGAAACCTTTCAAAAAAGGGACCGGCCTAGGCTCGGATTGGTGGCTCACCGCAGGAATTGTCAGTGAAGCCTCATCTGCAACCTTCAGGGTTTAGGCTTAAGGGCTCAGGGTGCTCAGGGTGTCGGGTGTAAGGTTTACCGTCAGCAAGACAGGAAGAAAGCCGAAGATTCGCGGAAACAGCTGGCTGCTGCCGTTGTATCAAGCTGTAGCTACATACCGATTCGCAAACCCGTACAAATGCTGACGTACAGCGGCATTCAAGAGCATCCTAGATCATGCCACTAAAAGCCGCGACCCTAAACATCAAAGTTTTTCAATACCACCTGGAACTCATCTTTCCGATCATCGTGCCCAGCGGATAGGCATTGCAGTTGCGGGGCCACGAAGTATTCGACCAGACCTCAGCGAGAGCAGGCAGAAGTGGTGGAAGCTGCCGTTTTTTCTGTCCCGCCTCTAAGAGTCATGGGCAGCGAGGAAGAAGAGAATCTCTTTCAACAAGATGGCTTGAGCCAGATGGAGGCCGTACGGTTGATGATATAAATCCTGCATTACCTCAAGGACACTAAACTACGGGAATCATGGTATATTCCTGATTATGGGTGATGCAGGATTTATGTCATCATCCATATCTCTGGGTTTGCCACAGGAATGAGGAGGACTCTGCCTCCAAGCATGTCTACGCGCTCAGGCAGGTCGCAAATCAAGATTGCAAGCGGGGATGTATGGAACTCTCTATATCTACATACACATCTGTATCTCTACCTATACCTATACCGCTTCCAACACCTATACGTGATGTGTCTTGCACAGATGTACGTATGCACAACCCCCCGCCCCATATGTATAAAGGTGTACACAGGTACGTGTACATACCCCAGCATCGACCTGACTCCTTAAACCGCCCACGGATCCTGCAACAAAGCTGTGAGGACGACATCTCGATCGGCTCGGAGTTCAGCAGGAACCTCCAGCCCCAAATCGCTGCAGCGGTGCACGGAAGATCACGGAAGAAGCTGGCAGAATCGAATCAAGAATCGCTTGCTTGGCTGCTCTGGGTCCGAGGGACGATGCGGAGCACTCGCCAGTCTTGACCGACGGCTGCCAGCACGACCTCCCCGACACTCTCGTCACTCTTCGGAGCTTCCATGGGTTTGGGTCCATCAGAGAATCTCCCATTGGGGGTCGGACTCGGATAGTCTCACCTTCACCCGACCTCTCCTTTCTTAGGTAGTTGGGCCACTTCCCTTAAAACTCGTGGCTCTTCGGTATCGCGCCTCCTTATCCGCACGCACGGACGCCGAGGCCAAGGACAGTACCCAGCCATCCTTCCTGGTTGAGGCAGGCTCTTAGGGTTTAGGGTTTAGGGTTGGATGATTTCGGGCTGCTGGTTCTGCGTGCCGGTTTCTGGACGCCTCCGGCACATCGCGACTCAAAGACTCGGATGGTTGAGGTCTGATCCCCCTACTTTCGAGCGGGTGCTGTGGTCGGGAGAATTCGGCTTAAGTCGGGAATGCCAAGACTTACAAACCCAGCAATCCTCAAGCCCACTTGGAGGATCATGGGACTTAGTAAGTCTGGCTATAAGTATCTTAATTGGGTTTATATTTACTTGTAAATATAGTTACCCTAATCATTACCCTAGTGACTAAGTCCCATGAATCTCCTGCGACCCGGACTTGGCCTTCCCGGACCAGGCAAGATCAAAGAAGATACAGGAAGCTAGATGCCAACGAGTTTTAGTAAGCTATGTATGCAGTCGTCCGGGAACTCATTGGTAGATTGTTGACAAGAGGAAGAGGAGGAGGACGAGGAGGAGGAGCAGGAAAACGCAAAGACAGAAGCACTGCAAAGGACAGAACCGTAAGAGCAGTATCGCCAACTACTCGGCACTCCTCAAGACTAACCTGAAATCTCCACAACAGAATCCGACCACTTTTTCACGCAGAAAGCATATACGAAAATTTAGTGTCATGATATAGTACCCTAAACCCTAAACCCTAAACCACAAGTACAGTATCATACTGCCTCGCCGCCCGGAGGACGAGGTCCCGGTCGCCGTGCAGCTCTGGGGCAGCGAACTGCAGAGCCCAGCCATCCTCAAAGCGATTCGATGAACGATGGCTATTACGGTAGTACTATAATCATATACCACAAAATACCATATTATGCCATAGTTAGATCCTATAATAACATACCATTATATATCATAATCTGTTACTGAACATGCTGTTACTAGTACAATAATCGATATTGCAGCACACCGCAGGGTATAGGGTTCAGAATGCAGTGGCGGGTTTAACACTCTGCGAAATGGCATGTCCG
>BGNK01002435.1:68234-77229 GCA_003297005.1 Symbiodinium sp. clade A Y106
AATGTAATGTACTCTAATATCTTGTACCAAATTACAATATGTGATATTATGCTACAATACATCATCGTATATTATGTTATGTCAAATTATATGAAATTACAATAAAGTGAAACGTATTATAAGAAGGGTCCCTAGACAAGAGAGCCCTGATTTTCAGAAACCCCCGAGCATCCTGGCGACACCTGCCCACGCCAGGATCGCAAGGAGCCAGAGCGCTGCAGCCAGGAAACCCCATCCGGCGGGGACGGCGCGTGAGCGCCGGCTACAAAGGAGGCCTGGAAATCATTGCTAGTATAGTATTGCTATTTTGGTACTCATATAATAACACTAACTACAATTCTTAACAGTGTTTTTATTCTTGTTACTATTATTGGTAAGTTTCAGAGGTGCATGAAGGATGTTCCTCCACTTTCAAGCGATTTCGGCTTCAGGGTTCAGATGGGATTACCGCCTGATGGCAAACAAGCCTTGTTGAAAAGTCTTTAGGGTTTAGGGTTTAGGGTTTAGGGCGTTAGCACCTGTTAGAGGTTCCATGCCGGTAGCATAGGAGAGCTCTCAAGAATCAACTGGGCAGGTTTGGGCACGGTCTTGGGCTCCGGGGATCCGTTTAGGGTCTTTGACCCTCATCGATGCCCAGAGCTGTTTCGTTCGATGCCCTTTCCATGACTAAGCCCTATAGAGACCATTACGATTGTGCTCATTATTGCTATTTTTTATGACTATGAAGATGATGATGCTGACTATTATTATGACTATGGTTACTATAATCATTAATGTTACTATCATTATTATCAATAGTATTACTTCTATTATTACTACTACCACGATCACTATTGTGGCTTTTACTATTGCTATTGCTATTACTGTTATTATTGCTATTATTGTTATTATTAGTCTTGGTTTTATTGTTGTTATTCTGCTTATTGTTGTTGTGATTATTGCTGTCATTGTTGTTATTGCTATTGTTGTTGTTATGGTACCTCGGAGGAGGCAAACGACGGCCGGCCATCGTCATCGGCAAAGTCCACGTCAAACTGGATGTCGTCCTCGATAAAGTCTCCGCAGCTGTTACGCAGATACTTGCGGATCACCTCGCACGGCTGATGGTTGCCCGTTTGACCGTTGAGCGCTTGCTCCACACAAAGAGCACCCTGAAACCAACTTTAGCAACTTTTGCCTGTCTAAAAGGCACAGCTTAGAGGCCTCATAGCTAGATAATTAGAATAGGGCTTTGGGGCCCATTATACTATAAAAATGGCAAGGAAAACCCCAAAATAGTATAGGTAGAAATTTAGGCCCCTATATGATAGTACCCTTATAGACCCCTTAAAGTAACCCTTACAGACCCCTTTAAAGGAACCCTAAAGAGGAGCCTTAAAGGCTGGAAGTGTCACGATGTCCAGGAGAAGGAGGAGGCAGAGGGCTCCTCTGTCTGGTTCTTAGTAGGGAATGGGGTTCCTTTAAGGGTTCCTTTAGGGGTTACGATAATACTATAAGCGTTATACTATAGGGGGTTTAGGGAATGGGGGAATGGATTATGGAGACTATTACTGGGGATGATATAGGGACTACTATAGGGATCCATTCCCCCATCCCTACGAAGCACCAGACAGTCCTTGCACAGCGAATTTGCAGAGCCGGGTGGCGGGGCCACTCACCTTCCCGAAGCGGAAGCACTCAAACTTCTCAACATCCTTCAGGAGGTACCTCAACACGGGACCCGGCCTACCGCTTCCAACCTTCGCTGTATTGGGCACTGGCACCGTGGGATTTGAGGGCTCTTTGAGGACTATGAAAATGTTCTGGCTGCGTTGCAACGTCAAATCCACAGGACAGCTTTTCTCGTTTCCGTGGCTGCAAACCTTTTCTTGAGCGGAATCGAGACTTGGCTTCAGCGGGTAGTAGTGCCGGCACACGGTAATCTTGCCACAAGAGCTTTTGTCATCCGTTTCGACCAGGAGCGAGGGCTTGAGGACAATCCCGACTCCCCCACAGCTCCTTAGGGAAAAGCACTCTTGAAGCTGCCGGTGCAGTTCTCTGAAGGGTCCAGTTGCCCAATCTCGCATGTCGTAGCCCCCGCAGCCGATGCTGTCCAGCGCAGTGGCAAGGGGTAGGAGAAGCTCAAGCTCAGTGCAGTCTGAAGGGATTCCTTCGCCCTCGAGTTTGATGCCAAGGTCCACAGGGTTGAAAAGATCCGGAATCGGAAGTCCCAAGCCTTCCCTTCGCTCGTTCTCTGCCCTTCCGTGGATCCGCTGCTTGCAGTTGGGCCACTTCGCTCCCAGGCGACGAGTGAAGTCCCCCACTTCGAAGAACGAGTTCCAGACATCGCATTGGTGACTTTGCTCCGGGGAGTCTTCCGTGGGGTCCACAGCATCGAGGGCTACCAAGCCCATGGCAGATTCGAAACAAGTGCACTTCGCCAGAAGCAATGGCCGGGCTAAGACCACGGTGGACAGAAAGTTGAAGACGAGCACAAAGTAGTAACAGCGAACTTGACTCGTGTTCCGTCGGATGACCGCCCACGTCCCAAAGACATGGGCGAGAAGTCGAAATATCAGAATCCCAGCCAGGACCTTCCACCCAAAATCTGGCAGCCAGAGCTTTCCCAGAGCTTTATGGCGCAAGAACAACAGCAGCAGCACACTGCTGCCCACGACATCCAACAGGATGAAGGCCAGAAGAGTCCTGGGTAAGGATCACACATTCATACTGCATTCAGATTGCATCTGCATGGTGTGCATCGAGCTGATGTGACAAGCTCTGTCTTAATTTCTCGCGGGTCCTGCGAGAGACCCATGGATCCAGAAATTTGCACTCAAACTTGAAAGCCTCTCGGAGCCTCCAGCAGCCATCGCAGACAGAGCAAAGCCTGGCACAGGCCGGGTCTTATCTTGCAATTGCAGGCATCATGCCGTTCCTTACGCAAGCAATCTCAGAGCGCTCTAAACAAAAAAGAGCCCTGACCAGGAAGTTCTCCCGAGCCACGAAGAAGCTTAACATGGCCTACGAAGAACCATCCGAGGCATGCGAAACTCTCCTCGCCTCCCGCACCAATCGGAGAGCACTCGCCGGCAATGCCAACATCGTCTTGTCATGCTGGCCAAGGCATCTCAACCCAAGCAGCGAGGTGATGCTGTGCCTAGGGTGCCTATTGCAATCGACGGTCTAATCTAAGGTCACCTTCTTCCAATGCATGATATGTCAACATCAACAAAGCCATCGACCCGCGTGTTCCTAGCGCTTCGCCTGCTGGTCTGAAACCGAAGCTGCAGCGATGAGCTTTTAATATACACATAGACATACATACATACATACACACATACATACACACATACATACACATATACACACATACGCACATATACACATATATGTGTGATAACTAAAAAGGTGTATATATACATGTATTTATATATATATGTATATATATATACATGTGACGTATTACATACACGTGTGTGTATGTGTGTATATGTACATGTACACATATGTATAGGCATCCAAGCCCCAAGTTCCGAAGCCACGCCCCGCAGCCAACTCCGGCACATGCACTCTTCAACAGCGCATCTCCTTCCAGCCTGGAAGCCAAGAGGTGGATCGAGCCTGGAAGCGTTTCGACTCCACTCTTCAAGCAAAGGGGTGACTCTCTGCTAGTTCATGGCTGGAATAGTTTTTGAAAATCTGAAATCTAATTCCTTATTGGGTTTAAGTCCCATAAACATGTACAACGTTACCCAACTATGACACAAAGTCTGTGGCTGTCCGAGGCTGCCCAGACCGGAGATTTTTCTCACTGGGTCCTATGAAATCCCTCAAACCATGATGCTGACCAGCTCCGATGCATGAGGGTGCTTAACGCACTCGAGGTGTTTGGTGCTTCGGTTGAGAGGGACTTGGATAGGATCTTGAGCCGGGCTTCACAGTTTGCCCCCGGCCGGGGTCAGGAATTCGGGGTCTTTCGGGCTGGCGGAGGCTTCGCGCTTCGGTGCGGGAGTTTGGGGCCCGGCCAAACCACGGAAGCAACAATTTCTGCTCCCTCACTTTTGTTGTTATCAGTATTACTATTTCTAATCATATGATTACCATTATGATTATTACTCACAGAAAAGCTCGAAAAGCTAAATGCCGAACCTGAATCTCCTTGTCCTGAGCCCTGAAAGCCCAGCAAGCCTGGGTCCTGAGAACTCAACACCCAAACCTCAAAAAAACCCACTTCGACACCTCACCCCTAAGCTCTGCACCAAGGAACGAAAAGACGAAGCAACACACAAGCTGGTTGATTCTAAACCCCCTAAACCCTAAACCCTAAACCTTCCCGGAGCCCTTCTAATATAGGAACCTGATTAAGAAACCTTGGGCCTTTACTAGGGTTCCTTATATGAATCCTACTATTTTGGGGTTATAGGCCCAGGGTTTCTTAATCAGCTTCCTACATTACTCGTAACAAAGCCCAAGGAAGTCGCAAGCTCTCAGAGTCCAAATCCCAACCCTTGCCGCACGAAGCTTGAACTCTCAGAGCCCCAAACCCAGAGAGCCCAATGCCCCCTTAATTAAGGAATAGGGCTTAAATCATAATATGAAGCCCTAATGCCCCTTAATTAAGGAATATGGCTTAAATCATTATATGAAGTCCTATATAATTTAACCCATAGTCCTTAATTAAGGGGTTTTGGGCTCTCTGGGAACTCTCAGAGCCCCAAACCCTCAAGGTCTGGGCCTCAGGGCCTTAGGGTGTAGGGTGTGGCGTTCTTTTTTTTTTGCAACCCCTTTTCCATCTGCATGACTGTCCCATGTGTCCGGAATGCCTAGCAGGCTGAGGTGTTAGGGTGTGGCGTTCAGGGTTTAGGGTTCTGGGAAAGACACAAGAAACCATTCAACTCAAGACTCTTCGAAACTGAAAGGCCCAAACAGAACCCTAAACTCCTAATTACACTTTTTAAACCCCGCAAACCCCAAAACCCTAAACCCTACAAACCCCTAGAAACCCGTCCAAGAATCTCTAAATCCCAAGAACCCGAAAACCCTCTACAAGAACCCACAAAGCCATCGTTGAAGCACCCAAGGCGCCCGAAGCGCTCAAGAAAAGCGCGCTCTTGGGCCTCGCCAGTCACGAGGGCGGTTTCTTGAAAAGGCTCAGAGTTTTATTACAACGGTTCTTCTTCTGATTTATGTATTGTCATTCTTTTTCTTTGCTATGATGCTGCTATTCGACTTTACTACTACTACTACTACGACTACTACTAATACTACTACTACGACTACTACGACTACTACGACTACTACTACTACTCCTGCTGCTACTACTACTACTACTACTACCACCACGACTACTACGACTACTACAACTACCACGACTACTACGACTACTACGACTACTACGACTACGACTACCCCGACAACCACAACTACCACGACTACCACGACTACCACGACTACCACTGCCACCACTACTGCCACCACTACCACAACCACCACTACCACTACCGTTATCATTGTCATTACCATGGTTATCGTTCCTATTAGCATTACTGTTAATATTGCTTTATTGGTTGAAAAGGCTCAGGGGGTTCAGGCTTCATCGTTTAGGTGTGTTGTGTAGGGTTAGGGTTCGGGGTGTGGGTAGGGTTGGGGGAGTAGGGTGTAAGGTTTTTCAGTTTTGGATTAAGGGTTCAAGGCTCGGGGTCTTGGGTGTAGGTTGTGAGGGCTTCTGAAACTGAACAACAGTTATTCTCGTCGCCAGTGCTTGTCTGGAGTTTTGATGATAGTAATAACAACAAGAACAACAATAGCAATAATAGTGGCAGTAATAACATTAAGACAAAGAAGAACAGTAATAATCATAATTGCGAAAAAGAACAGTAATAACAATAATACAAACAACAATAATAACAGTAGGTATATTAACAATAGGTATAATGAGAATAGATACTAATAGCACAAATGGTAACAAAAATAATAACAATAACAATAGCCATATAAATGGCTGTTCTGATGTGGAGCTCGAGCTTGTGCTGCACTCGTAGAAGAAGGCTTTCTGAGGCTTTCATGGTACTCTTACAATACTAGATAGCATCGTATAATGTAATATACGATGATAGTCTATAATGTAAATGACAAATATAATGTAATGTAACATAATATGATATGACGTGATAGCATACAATATGATATAATACAATATAATACGTCATATAACATAACATACTAAATATATGTGTATATATATAATAGTATAGTACAACTCAACATCTTATTATCTGTTGATGTGATATAATGCTCAGTTGGACTTTCCTGAAGTTTTGGCCGATGCGGAATGGCAAACCTTTGCTTGGATGCTACAGCCACTGACTGCCATCAGAACGGGGCTTCACATCCCGCTCAGGGTTTGTGGATTGAGTGATGTGGTTGAGGATTTGAGAATTTGAGCTCAGGCCTGCCAGAGATGGCAGGTTTGGGGTCTGAGATGCCTCTGAGTAATAATCATCATGGTAATCATATTAATAAACCATAATGATAAGAATAATATTAATAATAGTAAAAATAGAAGTGATAATATGCCAGTTAGAGGGCAGCGCGCCACTCTTTTCAAAGGAGAGACGCACAGTCTCGCTTTGCGAGTTTGGCGGTCATCTAGAGGCCACTGCAGATGGAGTAGTGCTCTGTCTTCTTTGTGCCTTGCAAGCAGGCCACATCTGCAGGCAAAGAATGCTTCAGTGCCGAGGAGTAGCAACCCTTTTGGTATAAGGCAGCTGCATGACTGGCTGGCAAGGCAGCACGAAGTGGGGCCAGTGAAGCCTTTGCCACCACACTGTTCACCGTAGCCGGCGCCTAAGCAAAGTTTGGTCGCACTTCGCTGTCACATGGTGGACTGCATTGCAGGCAGGTGGCAGTCAATGTCTGTTTTGGAAGGCAAGCACTGCCTGCGGCCGGAGACTTGTGCAAGCGTCAGTGTAGCTCGGCAATCACCGTATATCATAATTAGTTACATTGCATATTATGATACTACATTACAGTTTATCATAATACGTTGCATTATACTAGCATTTTGCTATGCTATCTCGTATTGCAAGAGTAAACCCACAGACCCTCATGTCCCACAGCTCCGACTCAAGCAGTTCACATCTACCTTGATCCGAGGTTCCCACATTCCTCCCCAGCCCCCTACCTCATTTTGGGGTCTTTATAAAAAGGATCCTACTATTTAGGGTACGGTATCAGGGCCCCCCCCCCCCGATTCAAAAAAGACCCCTCCCATCGTCTGTGGAGACCCGGCCAGTAGTCTTGCTGCGCATCGTCGCAGAAAGAGCCTCTCTCGCAGCAGAGCGGCGAGGAGAATCCTGAAGGGCTGCGACAGGTGCAGGCTTTCCTTACCTTTGGTTAGGGAATGGAGGAATGGGGTGCAATTATAGCTACCCATTCTTCCATTCATTTCCATTCCCTACTAACCAAAGGTAGGTTTCAGGCATTAGGGACTGGAATTGGGCTGACCAAGATGAGAAGGAGGATTTTGCCGCAGCTGGCAAAGACCTGACTGCTCTACAAGAATCTACAGTAACGAACCCCGCCTTCTCCGCCACACTGCTGAAATACTTGCACGCACCTCGCTTCCCAGTACCAGTTGTCACTCATAGTTCCTAGTGGCTTCGACAACGCATTGCTCCACAACTTTCGATCCAACATGCAGACCTTGAGGATCTCTGTCCGGACTGACATGGCGCGGACTGGAGCCGTTGCAGTCTTAAGTAAGCTTCGGGCTTCGTAGCATTCCCTGTGTCGGCTGGCGATTCGGTTGGCTTTTCTGCCGGTGGCTGGGCCTCGGTCACGACTCCGGACATCCGAACGCAGACAACTCGCCTGCACGGACACGCAAACCATGCGGTGCGCTAGAGTCGCACATGCACACAACCACGCACGCTCACGTAAGCATGCCTTCAAGCTCAAAAAGACGTTGAATTGCTAAGAAGCAGGCCCAACTGGAATTTCCGGCTGGCGCGACGGGCATGCTACGATTTTCGGTAGTACTGGCAATGGTGACATTGGCGATCTCGCCAGTGGTGGTTGGTACTTCTGCCTCGGTGGTGCTTGTTGATGCAGCTTCTGATGTTGTTGTCGTTGCCGTTGTTGTTGTGGCTGACACTGTCACATCGTCTGTGCTGGTGCTTGCAACCACGTCTTCCTCTGTGGAAGTGGCGTTGCCAGTCGGGGTTGCTGTGGTTCCGGCCGCCGTTGTGTTGGCAGACGTGACAGAGCTGCTGGTGGTGGATTCAGTGGTGGTCGTGGACGTGCTGGTCGTGGTCGTCGTCGTGGTGGTCGTGGTCGTAGTCGTCGTGGTTGGTCGAGGGATGTTGCTGTCACACATATCTGCTCGGAATGCACCTGCGCAGGCCAGGGTTTCAAGTTCTTCAAGCAGGATACCGACCGCCCTCGTCAACTTCGGACAGACGGTGCTCCAAACAAAACCCGCCGCCCGACCCCAGAGACTGGGCAGCTTCATCACACACCTCCCCAATCCCACCGACTTGGAGACGAAAACGCTCGAAACTAGCCTTAACATCACGTGACAGAATACCCTGAGCCCAAGCACTGTCCGAAGGCCCTCCGACCTATCAAAAGAAACAAACATCCCCAAAATCAACTTAAACCCTGAAACCCGTCAACCCTCAGCTCTAAAGCCTTCAAGCAGACCGCCCCAGCCCCCAGCCTGGACTCCGCGTCCAAGTACCCTCCGGACATTCGTAGCACTCGGTGAAGGCGAAGCCATCTCGGCAAGGTTTGGAGGCATTAAACAGGATGACAGTGACACGGACGACTATTATGGTCAATATCTGTATCATTACCATTGTCATTGATAGCGGTGCTAGGAGTAGTAGTAGTAGTTGTTGTTGTTGTTGTTGTTGTAGTTGTAGTAGTTGTAGTAGTAGTCGTGGTGGTAGTAGTAGTAGTAGTAGCAGTAGTAGTAGAAGTACTAGTAGTAGTAGTAGTAGTAGTAGTAGTA
>BGNK01002435.1:77416-102170 GCA_003297005.1 Symbiodinium sp. clade A Y106
GCGGTGGCGGTGGTGGTGGTGAAGATGACTGGCGGTGATGGCAATGGTCATAATCGCAAATCGCAGTCACAAACCTATACTTTCTGTCCATTGTGATCCATTTAAAGATTGCTCATCGTGCCTATTCTATTACTGGGAACAAGCCAGAATACGAATGCAAGATCCACAAACGTGCCTCCTGGGCATCATCGTCATCGTCATCCTCATCATCAATACCACCATCATCACTAACCCCTAAACCCTAAACCCCTTCACCGTCATCACCGTTCGTAGCATCGCTAGTTTTAGAAGATTAGTGTTGTATCTCCACAGCATTGGGCCCCAATCCCACGGACTTGCGCATTTCCGCTCCAACCCCTCGGCAAGTTATGTCTTGCACCTGGCATTCCCGGTGCTCTACACAAAACTTCGTCCACTTGCCGCCAGCTTGCTGGGGAAGCGTGGCACCACCCCCTCTAGACTGGACTAAGGACAGTCAAAATGTTCTGGTCAGAATCCACTCCCCTGTTTGCTGTCTGGTGGCCGCTGTAAGTGCCTTGCCAGGACGCGAAAGCTTGAGACGCGCAATTTCTGGCTTCGGCTTCGGGCTCAAAACTTGGGGGCGAGCATACTTGTATAGTATAGTATATTATAGTATAGTATAGCATACTATGGTAGGTTGTTGTATAAATTATCGTATATTTTATTTGCTCTTCGTGACATAGCAGCCCCCCCACTGCCAAGTAGGCTACCCCTGCGGTGATGTGGACAGCACACTCAAACCATGACCTTGGGCGTGATGTGCTCGTACACGTGCGCTTCCCAAGCATCATGGAAATCACTTACCCTAAACTCCAAACCCTAAACCCTACTCTCTTCCCGGCCTGCCGGGCACCTTTCGCACTGCGAGGCGCCCACCTTTGCGGAGAAGTTCCCCACAGCGCAAAGCACACAAAGCCTGGCGTCGGCGGCGGCCTCTGCGCAGGGGGGCCCAAGATTCGAAACCCAGAAACCTACATGCAGACATCCTCCAGCTAAAGGGCCTTAGCACTTGTTTATATTATATATATTCTATATATTTTTACGATATAGATAAAAATCCCTCAGCCTTCGTGTCTGAAGACTGCAGCAGACACCAGCAACTTCAAGACAAAAAGCTCCTGCAACCGAAACCGTCAAAGCGAGGGTCCTTGATCGGCTGATAGGTGCCCATGGGGCATGCTTGGCACGTCGACTCGTCTGTCGCACCGGACACGTTGCTATAAGTGCCCGGAGCGCACCTACAGCAATGGCAAAGCCCGGGCACATAAATCAACAAAAAATATGAAGGTTTTGGGGTGGAGGGCTTGGGCGCTGGCTTCGGACTCAGCACCGGGCACAGGTGTACGTACGTGTACGTACGTGCATGCACCCAAACTCTTGAGGCTTCTGACCATTGGGGTCCTCCGGTTCCCGAAGAACCGAAGACTTCGGCACTAGTGAAACCGTGTCGGCAAACAGGGTTGCTGCAGATTCGAGACTTAATGAATCTGAATATTGGGGCTAGGTACTCAAGATGACAGAGCAAAACCTCACGCTCTAAAGACTTCTGAGTCTTCAGCCCCAATCTCAAAGACAAAGTGCTCCCCTGAGCCCCGACACCTAAACCCTGAAACCCTAAACCTTGAAGACCTAAATTACCCTACCCTACACCCTGAACCCTAAACCCTAAACCCGTTTTCCGTCTCCAGGGGCCCCCGGCTCCTCACAGCTCTCTAAGGAGCTCTGGCCGGTGAGGGTGTTCCACCTGCCGCGAGACTCGGAGCTCGAAAGCTTGAGGAATAATAGTACGGGGGGCACGTAGAACAGCAGAAATCACCGTAGTCATAACCATAGTAGCGATAGTCATAATAAAAAGAGAAGAAGAGCATTAGTAGTAATACGAATTGTAATACCAGTGCTAGTACTAGCACTAGTACCAGTACTGGTACTCGTACTAGTACTAGTACGAGCAATAGTGATTGTACTAGTAGTAGTAGTAGTAGTAGTAGTAGTAGTAGTAGTAGTAGTAGTACTAAATAATAGTAGTAATTAGTAATACTCATAGTAAGAAGAAGAAGAATGACTGTAATAGCAGCACCAGCAGCAGCGGCAGCAGCAGCAGCAACGACAACAACAGTACTGATAATCATGTAATGACAACAATAATGATCATAATAACAACAATTAAAATGACGTTGATGATAAGAGTACGGAACTGGTGATACTAACGGTAATTATCATGATAACAATAACAATCATCATCATTTTAATAACAACAGTAGGTCGCAGGGACTTGGGTTCCTTTCGTCGACAGCAACATTGCATTAGACTGCAAAGGAGGTTGTTCATGGATGTTCATGGGTGCATGGCAGGACGATGCTTTTCGCCAGCGCTACCAGAAGATTCTCTGATTAGAGAACACACACAAGCAGAGCAGACCACCAAGATCACCAACACCAACAGTGTCACTGGTTCCAAGCACTCCAACTACATCACGATCACCCGCAACTCACAAACCAACAACGAAGAAGCTTGTATGCGTGCACACCTGTGTATATACTTGTACATATACATATATACAAGTATATATTCATGTGTATATATATATACGTATATACATATATATATATATAGACACCTTCATAACGTGTAAGGGGTAACTAGGCAACTGAGTCTTAGGGGGTTTCTGAGACTCGGGCCTGCCGGGAAGGCATTCGGCGCAGCTCTCGCGGCTTGTGATGCCGAGACCGTCGCTGAAAGTGCCGGTAGGGCATCCCGTGCACTGCTCCACACTGGTGGCACCTGGGAGTTTCCGAAAATGAGGGGTACCATTTTTGGGGGTCCTTATAATAAGAATCCTACCATTCAAGGTACATCCCCTAATTTCGGAAACTCCCACCTGCGTATATATAATGGTACATTGTCGGTTTAGGGACTAGGGTTTAGGCAGTAGTACATTGGTGGCATGTCAGTATATTATGGTGTACTATAGTATATTAAAGCATAAGCAACTAGGACCCTTGTTCGACCTACGAAACAATAGCATCAGACCTGCCAACCTCACACGCCCTAAGCCAAGGAGTTCAGGAAGGCCCAGAACTCTGCAACGGGCCTTCTACGGCGCTCCACGTTCCACGTGGACAAAAGGTACAGCTTTCAAGGGAATCGGCGCCCACCTGCCCACCAAGTGAAGAAGAGTGAAGAGGACGGCTATGATATGCTAGAATATCTAAAATATACTATAGATACCGCAATATACTAATATACTGCAATGTACTATAATGTGCTACAAAACACAGCTTAGGTATGGAGCTGTCGGGGAATGAGGGCTTGGCGGTTAGGTTGTAGGGTGTGGGGTTTCGGGTTTAGGGTTTCGCTGTTTAGGGGTTCATCTGCTCGTTCCCATCCAAGGGTGGGGCTTCGGGTTTGGAACTTTCGGTCTGTGCAGTTGGCATTCGCCAGGCACCTTGCCGCTGAAGCGCCCCGCTGGGCAGTGCTGGCAGACGTTTTGGTCCGCACCAATCCTTGGCCGGGATTCGGGAGTTTTGCGTTGGAGGCTTGGAGCGAAACCAAGGGGCAGGCAGGGGATAGGGGATCAGGATCAGGGCTTCTTGGGGGGGAGTTCCGAAAAATTGCCCGCGACTGGTGGGAGGAGGATGCTTCCGAGCAGCAACTCAGCATGACAGCACACAGCTGCGAAAATAGTGTCACGCACTGATACAGTACGAATCGAATCGTACTTGGAGTCCTTGTCGTACCAACATCAGAAACTACTAGTTGCTAGTAAACGTGCAATGGTGATTGCGGCTTGTGGGGTTGCTTGAGCAGCCATCACGCAAAGAGATTGCAGCCTCGGTACACCTGACTCCACATGCCCGCCGCACATGGCTGACCTCGATGCCCACGATGACGGACTCTCACTGTTGATGAGTCTGCTTTGGTTTCTTCCGCATCGACCCAACTCTGAAATCTGTTCCAAAACTGCACACAGATCCCGGAAACAATAAAGCCAGAGCCCCGCCTTCTCCACGTCATCAGTTCTCAAAGCAGCTCATATTACTTTTGCCACATCATTTCAGATTACATCTTGTTAATACTGTAATATAACATAGAATAACTTAACAAAACACAATATAACATTATATGAAGTAATGTAATGTAATGTATTAGATCAAAATCTAATGCAATATGATAGAACATCATCTAGTATAGTATCATACACCGTAATAAAACAGAATGCAACATCACAAAAGTGTAACATAAAATCTTGCAACATAATAGACTATAATAGACTACAATCTTTGTTTGTATCATATACCATAATTAAACAGAATACAACATAACAAAAGTGCCTCCGCTGAGGGCCCTGCAGGCCTCCGCGGAGGAGGCGCCCTCCACGGAGCTCCAGGTCCCCGCCGGGCACTCGAAGCAGGCGCCGATGGAGGAGAGGCCGGTCTCCTCAAAAAGCTCATTATACTGTTTTGTAATGTGTATTTTAGTATAGTATAGTATACTAGAATATATTGTACAAAGTCATATGATACTGTCTCATGTTAGACGTTCGACTATATTGCATTAGATTCTAGTATAGTATAGTATAGTATAGTATAGTACAGCATGTTTTCAGGGGTGGGAGAGATGCCGGGCTGCAGGTGAGGCTTGGGCTTGGCATTTGAAGTTCCTCTTCAGGGTCGTGCCAAGCTATCTTGGGCCGAAGAGAAGGCAGTTTGATGCTTCATTTAATGCTCTCTGCTGAGTTTAGAATTCAGCCGTGATGGTCTTCATGTTGACAGCTCGCCAGCACTGCTATGCAACAAAACTTTCAACCCAAACTGACGGCTGGAAACACCAAGTGTCGTTGCTCCATCGCCCCATGGGGCAGGCCATGCAAGCATTGGCCGATGTGGCGCCCACCTGGTGAGGCCAGGAACATCTCAAAGAGTTTTGGTGCTTTTCCGTCCTACCTACAATTCAATACAAAAGAGTATACTAAACACAATGAAATGTAATATAACGTAGTACAATGCCACATAAAACATGTACCAGGATATAAGGTAATTTAAAATAACAGATTTATACTATTACCATATGATGTAAGATGAGCTAACATGATGTAACATGACCTGGTACACTACAACATACTATATTACTATAACACGGTATCATGTCGTATAAAACTATATGATATAAGATCAGTCCCCCCTACCTGGCTGCTCCAGGTCCCTGCAGGGCACGTCTCACAAGTTTCTGCGGAGGTGGCGCCACGCTGCCAGCTGAAAGAGCCGGCAGGGCAAGCACGGCAGTCTAGGCCATCTTTGCCTCAGAGAATATATGTTAATATAATACCATATCATATGCAATAAGGTACAATAGGCTCGATCACTTCTGGATTGGCCTAGGACCTAGGAGTGGGAACTTGCTCAGTGCTTCTGCCGACCCCGAGCCATCGCTGTGACAAGCGAGGTGCCGTAGGTGCCGGCCACACAAGGAAAGCAGGGATGCCCGGAACCTGGGTTCATGTTAAGGAATTTCATTTAAGTTACCTGAATAGGGATCTACAGTAAGTACTATGGTTTATTTATAATGGTAACTTCAGTTAACTCCTTTAACCCCTAAACCCTTATAGAACCCTTAAAGGAACCCTAAAAAAATGATACCTTAAATTAAATCCCGTAAGAAGAACCCTCAACCCTACCCCTAAACCCCAAACCCCCCAATCCTAGACCCTAAACCCTGAACCCTAAATCCTAAATTCCCAGAACCCAGAAACTGGGCCGCGATTGCCCCGCGGCGCAAGGGAGGCTGGGGATCGCCGCCGCCCGGCTCTGGAGGAGGCCCAAACCTGGCTTCTTTTCTTAAGGGATTTAAGTTAAGTTACCATAATAGGGATCTATGAGGGTTCCTTTAAGGGATCTATAAGGGCTGCCTATAAGGGTTCCTTTGAGGGTTAAGGGATTTAAGGTTTCAGTTACCATAACAGGATCTATCGTAAAAAATATGGCTTCCATATTATGGTAACCTAAACTACACCCCTTATAAAGAACCCAGCAACTACAGCTGCTCTGGTCATCTTCGTCTTCACACTCGTCCAAAAGGACGTCAGCAAAAGCACATTGCGCCAAGAGCGCGATCAAGAGGAGTCTGGCCTTCGAGGCCATTAAAGGGGCTGTCACCAGGAAGAGTAACTCTTTTGAGCCAAAGGCTGCAAGCGCCCAGCCAGGATTTACACTTCTCTCAAAATGTCACGGGAGTGAAGTCACGTGAGTAGGCTGAAACCCAGTCTAAACATCCCGAAGACAGCAGCTGCAGAATCTCCAGCCTTGTGGTGCATGGTCGTGCTTGCCAAGACATCGCGACCATCGCTCTGCTGGCTACTCAGCAACTTTGACGCAGACCTCTGAGCCTCCACTGGACAAAAGCAAAGCTGAAAACTTCCAGCAGCCGATGCACCGGAGAGGGTGCATGGAGCGTCTCAGCCAACCCCCCCCACCCAGCGCGAAAGACAGCAAATAAGATAAGAGATGATAAGAGCCAAAGACCCCAAACTGCCAGCAAGCTGATCTGGCTCTGCGCTTTTGTCCATGCAGCGGGGTGGGTTTTCGAAAATGTCCAGCATCAGTTTATAAAGTATAAAACTAACATCTGGCACCGGATAACTAGTGAAACTCAGGGGTTTGGAAACAAAGAGACCCCTCGCAAAAAGGAGGCTGTGCTGCATCACTTGCATCACAGCTGGCGCATTGCAGGCAGGTTGCCCTGGGTTGTTGACCTCGAAGTCCGATGTGCGAGGTCGAATCCAGACCCAACATGAAATCCGAAAGCCAGCTTTGTGACGTCAGTCTTTGTTTGTACGACTATGGGTTCGATTCTTCCATGGCAAACACCAAGGAAATACGACTTTTTTGCACTCCATCAGCCCTTCCAGCCGCAACTGCAAATCGGAGACTCTGAAGCCACAACGAGAGACGTTTTAGGGTTTAGCGTTTAGGGTCTCTGCTGGCAGTGAGGCCATGGCCCCAATTTGTCCGCTTTCTCGGCGATGGTGAAAAGGCTTCCCTGGTTGGACCTGCCATGATCAACGCCCAAAACCTGTCGGGCTCTGATGGTTTAGGGTTTAGGGGTTTAGGGTTTAGGGTTTAGGGGTTCAGGGGTTTAGGGGTTTAGGGGTTTAGGGTTTAGTGGTTAAGGGGTTTAGGGTTTAGGGTTTTCATGTGTCAGTGAAGTCTGCAACATAGTCCAACAGAAACCCCGAGACGCATTTAACTGCTAACAAGACAAACACTGCGGCCAAACTCCTGGCACATGCTTGGGCCTTCTGAAACATCAAGCGTTGCAGCCGACAACTCTCTGATTCCACTGGAACCAGCACCAAAGATGCCAGGCACACCCCTTGGGCTTCAACATCACAGAGCCTGCAGTTATACAGGCATCGAGCATTTACCACTGCCACTACAAACACCAGTCCCGATTTTGTGAAGATGAAGCATTACCGTTACTATCATCCTTCTTATATTCTCCTGACTTGCAGTCTTCTCCCTTTTAGTCTCCCCCCCTTACAATGATAAATACGATAAGAACAACTAGGACCATATGTACAAAAAGTTGCAGACAGCTCAGGCCCTGACAGTCCAGAACCGGCTCGGTCAAGCTTGCACGCGTCGCCCTCGGCAAGGCTTTGCTGGGAACCGTGCGTGCCAGGGCTTAGAGGTTCGGCTTTAGTATAGGGGCCAAAATAGTTACCAATACTATTTTGGGGGCTCCTGATTATAATTATGTTATGATGGGCCCAAAACCTATTCGAATCAGCAAGGCCCCTCTATTGGGCTTTAGAGACTTTGCGGCTTTCAGGGTTCAGGCTTTGGGGCTGACTTCGCGAACAGTTCTCCGAAGAACGCAAGAGAGGCAAAGAGCCTACAAGATGCAGCAGGGACGGGCGAGTGACTGAGATTTGCCGATCTGGGAGTTTCCGAAAATAGGGGAGCCCGATATCGCACCCTAAATTGTAGGATCCTTATTATAAGGACCCCAAAATAAGGTATCCCTAATTTTCGGAAACTCCCATCTGCCAACTTCGATATTGGCATAGATTAGGGTTTAGGGTTTAGGGTGCAATGGCGGTCTCCGTAATCCAGAATCAGCTTGCGCTTGGGCTGTGGCAAGAAGGTCGTCTTCAAAGCATCATGTGCTTTGATGCGTGTGGCAACATCCTGACAAGCTGGTGGGACAAGGTTTCCCGAAATCTCGATCTCCTGAAGCCAGCAACTACGAGTCCTTGCAGACAAGACCATTGATCATGTTGCGGCAGTTCTCACTGATGTGGTCAAAGCACTGATAGGCCATGTTCACCTGTCATGCAAGCTAAAACCGGCACGAGGGGAAATGAAGCGAGAGAGCGGTCCAGTAAAGAAGTGCCGAAAGGATCTTTGACAACGTATCGCCAGAAGGGAAAGCAACATGGAAACGATGAAGCATGACAATAGCAACGTCATTACCAGTATAGTCAGAGTAAGCAACAATCAGAACAGCGGAAGGAGGAAAACTAAGAAGAATAACCATGATTTTCTTGCTGGCATGACGACCATTGCAAGTAAGTGTGGACTGTTGCGGCCTTGCCCTCCATCGTCTTCTCTATGGTCATGGCAGGTGTGGGCGCCAGGAAGGGCGTTGACTTCGAGAGCATGAAGTACAGCACGATACCTGCTCCGAACTCCTCGGATTTCGTGGCGCCGCAGACGGGCATCGTCAGGAAGTCTAGATTAGATCGTAGAGTATCGCATATTATTGTAGGACAAAGTTGCTGTGGACAGCCAAGCTGCATCGCCTTCAAAGCCTGTTGCCGTGCCCGCCAGCATCTCGGGTGCAGCATAGCCGACTGTTCCAACCTCACACCGGCCCAATGCAAACCCAGCACCCTAAACATCCCTAAACCCTAAACCCGAAACCCTAAACTCGGTATTGCTGTGGGCGGCTGCCGCCTCACGCGTCAACCGCTCCTAGCTAGTAGCCGGCATCCTTCTCATCAGTCGTAGAGTGTTCGTTGTAGGAGTAGATGTAGTGGAGACTTAGGCTGCCACCTTGCGCTTCAACTCGGCCTCGTTCGTGACCAGGCACGCAATCCCGAAATCTGTCAAAACCTGCAGCTGGCAGGTTCTTCTTGTTTGGAGGGTTGCTGGTGTACGTTTAAGGCATCAGGATAGAACTTCAGTGACGCTGTCGGGCTCGAATAAACGTTGCTGCGCTGCGCCAGCTCAGGCATCGACAACTTTTGCAGCCGTCTCAATGAGCAGATTCTCAGGCTTGATGTCCCTTCGAGAAGCAATAGGCTGCACAATCGCCCGAGATTTCTATCTCCGACGAAAATTCGACTAACCCCTAAAACCCTAAACCCCAAACCCCTGAAACCCGAAGCCCTAAAAGCTATCCGATCCGGTGAAATCCATGCACAACGAGGTTACCTGCCATCGAACACACGCACAACCTCGACATTTGTCGCATGCAAGGGACGCGCCTGTGGAAAATACCTCGCTTGTGGAGGAAAGTTATCCTCGGCCATGCAGGCTTGGAGAATTGGGGGGTTTGAGCATGACTCGGTATGACAAGGGCATTCGCTTGAAACCTGAGGTGGAATCGACGCGAGCACACTGTGAAGGATTGGAACGCATTCCTTCAAAGGTCAGGTGCAAATTCGTCTTTCCGGGGCACGTGTCTAAAGCCAATAATATAGGGGTCTTAATAATTAGAATAGGTTTTGGGGCCCATTATACTATACTTTTAATAAGGAGCCCGCAAAATAGTATTGGAAATTATTTATGCCCCTAAATTACGTAGCCAGGGCAGCTGAACCTGGCCTTCTCTCGGAGCCTTCTGCCCTCCACGATTCGATCGTACCTCAGACGGACTAGGGACACGAGTTTCTCTGCTCTAGGTACTACGGTTGATGATCTAAATCCTGCATTACCCTAAACTATGGGAATTATGGTATATTCCTTGTTCTGGGTAAAGCAGGATTTATATCACCAACCATATACTATAGTATGCTCATTACTCTACAATGGCTATACTATGCGGTACTTTGCTATACCCTGGTAGGCTAGACTAGACATACTCTGCGATGATATGCTATAATATACAATTCAGCGACATCCAAGCGGCAAATCGCCCTTGAAGTAATCCATGACCATGTACCACTGCCTGCCACCCTGACAGACTCAGTCGACTCCAGTCCGAGATGCATAACAAAAGTAGTAACAGTAAAAATAGCAGTAGTAATAGTAATGGTACCAAAAATACTAACAACAATATTAACAACAATATATCGAATACGAATACTAATAACAGTAATAACACTAATAGTAAGGACAACAATAATACTAGCAATACTAATAATAGTAGTCGTAACAGTAATGGTAACAGTCTTGACCTGCCTTGGACTGCTCAGCCGATGTCGGATCTGCCCAGAGGCCGCGAAACCGGACAATGTTGGGATGGCCTTGCCTTAGCACCCGGCTGAGGTGCGCTTTAGTGGTAGGGTTTAGGGTTTAGGGTACTTAATAGTGGGTGTGGGTATTTAGGGTAGATTGGAGGGCGGTTGAAGACATCGGATCTTCGGACGTGAGGGTTGGGGTTAAGTTCTAGGTTTCGTTCGAAGTGTTGTCTGAGGCCCCGGGCGCCGCCCTCAGCATTGCAACCTCACATAATCGCATGGCGTAGGTGGGTTCAAGCTTTGAGGCTTTCGGGGGCATTCTTGGGTTCTAAGCTGCTGAGGCCGGCACTTCGTTGAAAATCACCTGTGGGTCCACCTGCTGCTGAGTGCACATGCCAAATCAACCAAGAGGCTCAAACCAGCAGATGTTACATCTAGAATGCCCAAGAGACGAGAACAACAACACTCCTACCCAGCTCTTGCTCAAACCCTAAACCTTAAACCCGACACTCCCTAAACTCCGCGGTCCTGCAGCTTGATGCTCTTCACGGCAACTATCTTGTCCGAGAGCTGCTCGGAAGCGCAAACCTGGGAGGATCCAGCGCCCAGACGAAAGGGTCTGCAGATTTCTTGCTGAGGCCCGGGCCACAAAGCCA
This sequence comes from Symbiodinium sp. clade A Y106, assembly GCA_003297005.1. Classification (NCBI taxonomy): domain Eukaryota; class Dinophyceae; order Suessiales; family Symbiodiniaceae; genus Symbiodinium; species Symbiodinium sp. clade A. The sequence continues at coordinate 88,496 of BGNK01002435.1, forward strand.
AAGGCACCCAAACCATGCTTGCCCTGATTGCAGAGCGGCACCAGAACAAATCTTGCGGTATCATGACGAAGCTCTGATGTGCAACTAGACACACAGTGAGCCCCGCAAGATTTCCAAACCCAGATTCGCACCCAGTCCAACGCCGCCTGCATAAACAAGTGATACCGGGCTTGAAGACCTGCCAAAGGGACAGGAGCTCGAGTAGACTGCATTATGCAACACTCACCAAGTCCTAGCAGCAGGGATGTCGCATCACAAAAGGACATAGCCGTGGAGAGTGGCCTGATCGAACCCCACCGGCATCGGTGATCTTTTCAAGCACGTTATGCGCTTTGTCCGCAGGGCCTGAACAAAGCTGGCAAGACATCCCTCAACAAACACCCCTTACCCGAAGCTCCGAACATTCCACCGCTTTAGAGCAAGGACCCGCAAGGGGCTTACGCACCATGAAGTAGGTATGTTGTAGCCTCAGACTCCCTCTCAGCCTTACCGCGGATTGAGGCTCGGACAGGCCAGGACCCAACCCTCCACACCAGTCGCGGCTCTTTTTTGCCTGTGCTTCACCCCGCACATCACGCCCCGGTCTAGGGATGTTTGGGGCCTCTGTAGTCGGCAGGATCAGCAGCGTGCATGCAAGTGCACACGTCCTTTGTGACATAGTCACAACTTCAGTTGCAAAATCCTTCACAACCCCTGCAATCTGAGCACCAAGTCCCAGTAGCAACGTATACCATAATCTCGTATAATCGACCATAAACTCCTAGCATCTGCTATAATGTACCATCATGCACTACAAAATACTGATATGCTATCACACTACACCCTGTGAGAGAAACGGGCAGCTGCCGCGCAGGCCTCTCCACATTGGAGGCCCATTCAGCTCCCTGTGTGAAAGTTTAGGGCGTGGGGTAATTGGAGCTTCGATCAACACTGAACTTTCGAAAGTCATTGGTAGGGTTCTTCTTACACCTGAAGGGTGGAAAATGGTGGAAACTTCCGCTGCAGCACCACAATCCAGTGGCAATAACTGCGGCTACTGCTCCTCCTGCTGCTACACCTGTCCCGGATGCTGCTGCCACTACTGTGCCTCCTCCTCTTTCTAACACATCAACCGATACCACTGCCACGCCCGCCCATACAGCCACCATGACGACTATTTCTACTGACGACAGCAAAACGACCACGACGATGACGACAACGACGTCGACCAAGAGTTCTAGTGCTAAGGCTGCTGCGGCTGCTGCTGCTGCTGCTGCTCCTGCCGCTCCTGCTCCTGCTGCTGCTGTTGCTAATTGCCTGCTCCTCCTCCTCCTCCTCCTATTGCTGCTGCTACGGCTACTGCTACTGCTACTACTTGTTCGACGACGACGATTACTACTCCTACTTAGCTACTACTGCTACTGGGTGATGACCCCGATTCGGGCAGAGATGCTGGAAGATGCTGGTCTGCCTAATGAGCCTTGTTGGTGCGATCTTCGCTTTGTAGCAAAAAGAGTCATGCAGTAGCAGCTGAGATTTTGACACACAGAACCCTTTGCATAATACCCACTGAATCCAGTTCCCAGCTTCCCATGCCTGCGGGCCCACTGGAACTATGGCAATGATGTTCATTGCCTTGCAGCAACATCTACTGCAACAAGGCGGTTGCAGATGCTTCCAGGTAGCATCATCTAATGACACGAAACCCAAAAACATCATCATGATCAGACTCCTCTTGCCGATCCATGATACATACATGTATATATGTATATATATATATATACATACATACATACATACATACACAGACATATGTGTATAGATATAATATACATGTACATGTACATGTGCATGTACAAAAAAATATGCATATACATAAACATGTACATATACATATACATGTAGATTTACATGTACATGTACATGTGCATGTACATGCACATGTACATTACATATACATGTACATATATATATATGTATATATACATATACATGTACATATATGTATGTATATGTACATATCCATATACATGTACATATTTACATATACATATACTTATACACATACATATGCATATACAGCATCATATACATACACATACGCATACACCTACACATGCACATACACATACGTATGTACATACCTATGTGTATATGTATACATACATGTACGAATGCAACCATACATACGTACATCCGCCCATGCTTGTATGCATGCATGCATCCAGACACACATATATCTGTGTGTGCATCGATCTAGATGGAAGCTGGCAAACTGGGGCCCAGACGGAGGCAGCAACCTCAGAAGTTCCAATCTCCGAAGGGTAGAGCTGTACCTGTCGAGGTTCAAGGTTAAGAGCGTAAGGTTTAAGCTTTGAAGGATGAAGGTGTAGAGCTAAGAGGTTTGGGCCTTAGGGGGTTTTGGGTATACGGTTGAGACGTGATGGAGGATTTGGGACGTGTAGAGTACATACACGGTTCCCTGATGATCACAAGCTTCGACATGCATTACCACAGAGCCAAACCTGACAAGGCATGTCGGAGAGCCTTCGCTGAGCCTTTCTCACCTGCGATCTCCATCACTGCCCGCTTCGTGTGAATTGCCTCACATGCATCAAGTGGGTGGTTGTCAAAATTATGGTCCCTTTTTGGGTCCTTATTCTAATACGGCACCTAATATTTAGCGTACCCAACAGGGTATCCTAATTTTGACCACCCAAGTGGATCCGGCTCCTTCCTTCAATGTTTGCAGCCTCGAGCTTCTAAGCCACTGGCCACACGTAGCCGGATGAAACCACTTAGGTCCCCGCGAACCTGGCAGGCTCACCAAGTGGCGCTGATGAAAACCACCAAAGTACAATAGTAATAGTAGTGACAGTGCTAACTGCAACAGAAATACCAGTACTCATTGTCATAGTCATAAAATAGTGATAGTAATTATAGTTACTAGTAGTAGTATTAGTAGTAGTAGTAGTAGTAGTAGCAGTAGTAGTAGTCGTCGTCGTCGTAGCAGTAGCAGTAGCAGTAGCAGTAGCAGTATTGATACTACTAGTAGCAGTACTGTTACTAGTACTAGTAATAGTAATGGTTTTTGTAAAAAATAATGGTGATAATAATGGTAGGCGTAAGAGTAAGAGTAAGAGCAATGGTAGTAGTAATGGCGATACACTATTAGTAGCAGTAACAGTGATGGCAATCGTAATCGTAATGGAAAACATATTCGCAACCATACTAATAAGAACAGAAATTGAAAACAACAAAAACAGTAGTAACAAAAATCACAACCACAACAATACTAATAACCTTAACAAGAATATATTTCATATTCCCAGTATCCGAAGACTGCCGGGCCGAACACGTGCATCTGGCTAATTTTCTTCCCGCAGGGACCCTGTTGAGAGTTTGCAGCGATCGATTCAAGCCATAGGCTCCAACAACGAAAGGCCGCAGTTGCAGCGACCAGAAATTCGAACTGGCCGATCATATTCGTGCGGGAAGAACGCAATCCGCATCAACAGCCTTGACAGCGCCGCTGAAGGTTTCCTGTGCACATTCGGAGGGGAGCAGCTGCTTCGTCAAATCGGACATCCGAACTCCTGCAGCGCCCGGCATCTCAGCACGATCGGATGGAAGGCCGTGGATTCATGGAGGCGGCTCTAAGGCGTCGTGGCTCTGCGACTTTGACAGCTTCGGCCAGGAAGATATGGAAATCGCAGCTGGCCTTTCTCCCTCTCTGGGGCTAGGCCGGGCCTACGTCCACCTTGAAGTTACGACCCAATAGAGCATCTATCCGACAGGTCAGTCCCAGAGGCTGAAGTCCGCCTCCCAGTCCTGCGAAGGAAGCCGCAGGCAGGCGCAGATAAGGAGCAAACGGAACACACACTTATACGCACTTCGTGTCCTCTGAGCAACACGTCTTCCTGACCAGAGCAGGATGCAGCACGGGGCATGCTTTGGGATTCGGGGTCAGGGCAGAGTTGCTGGGTCAGTCTCCTTTCGGACGAGGCTCACTTCTGCGCCGAGGCGGCGTATTTCCGGCATGCTTAGAAGAGGCATCGTCCCGGCCAGGGACTCCACCAAGGACTTCACCCAGGGCCTCAGAGCTCCGAGATTCGAAGCATTTGGAGGCATCCCTGAGACTCCGGGGGCCAGGCTCCACTTCGAGCCTCTGGGCCATGAGCCGCAGCAATGCCCGGAACTGGTGGGTCGAGCACAGGAAGGGCTGATTCCTCAGAAGAAGCTTGATCAAGCTGCCGTAAAGAAGACGGGCCGCGGATCGTGCTAGGAATGCAGACCAAGCTTCATAAAGGTGTAGAACTTGTGCCGCTCGGTGCCCAGCAAAGACGGGGACATCTTGTCTCCGCGCACTATGGCCAGCACATCTTCTTCCTCTCCAGTTCCTTCTTATGCCGCGATATTGCTTGCACTCTAAGATCAAATTGGGCTTCTCTACATACATTGCGACGTTGATGTTGCTGGCGCTGCACATTGTGCTTGCATCCAAGATGCTCAGAAGAACATTGCGAAAGAAATACCTCAGATACATCTCAGAAATTGATTGGCCGGATCTGATTAACGAGGTATTCGTCTGCAGCTGAGGTGCCAGAAATGCTTCCTGAGCACAATGGGCCTTGGCGGATGAAGCTCCGCAAACTGGAGGTACTCCAGCGCGACCGAGATGGCCCTTCCGATCGTATGTCTTTCGCATGGGGGCTCTGCAAAGAGCCGAGGGTTGATTAGGAGGGCTGTCCCCACCATGACACCATGGCAGCCCGTCTTCTGCAACATCCGGTCGGCTTCCTCTCTGGTGCGGACGCCACCGTTTGCAACCACCGGGATGCTAATCGCTGCCCTGAGCTCCACAGCACAGACGTGATAATTGTTCCCCAAACAGCATGGTAAAAACACTAAGTATGGGGTTCCTATGTTCAGGGTAGTCACGTGACCTCCACAGCCCGTTGCTGGTCAGGTCTGCCAACCATGCTGAATTCATCCTAAAATTCATGATGAGGCGTTCCCAACTTGATGAATCGCGATCTCGCCACGGTGCCTTGTGTATTTGGTGTATTCTGGGATGGAAACCGTGTTGCCATCGTCTTGCGCTCGCCGCTCGCTTTGGCCTTCAAGTCCCTCGAAGTCTCAAAAAACTCCTGCGTCCACACTAAAGGCTCTCGCAGGTTCTGCTCTGGGTGCTCTTGAAGTTCAGCCCTCCTAAGGGGTTTACGAACTTCGCGAAATGGAAGTCTTGCTTTCGCTACAGCTGCGCGTGTATTTTTTGGTTACGCGTCGTTGTCGTGCAGCGCAAATTCTCGGGTGCCGTTAATCGTGCTGCTGCGACAGCGAGGTGTGCATTCTGGACTCAGCAGTGCTCCTGGAATGGTTCTCGGGTAGGTACAGCTTAGACTGCTGGGTGCTCTGCATGATGGCATACCTGCAAACATGTCGTCAAATACATGCTCGCAGAACTCATGCTTCGAAAACCCGCGCGGGCTACCAAAATCATCACCAGTCTCATCAATGCCTTCATCACCAACATCATCATCGTCACCACCCTCTTCATCGTCATGCCATCATCACCATCATCATCATCCTCATGTTGGTTAGCCTGCTTAGCATCTGCGTCAATACCTGCTGTCATATATCCGAGCCGCCTGACCGCAGCAATTGCCTCCAGGTCCACAGGGCCACTCCCCTTTGCTGCCCTCAGCCGACCGTGGACAGTGAGCAATGAGCAGCCGGCATCTTGCAAGCACTTTGCAAGTCGAAGCGTGTCCTGGTTTAGGATTTCGGGCTCAGGGTATGGGATTTCAGAAAATACTAAGGTTTAGGGTTTAGGTTTAGGATCTAAGGTTTAGAGTTTTCGGTATGGTTTCAGAAGAGTGGGTTTAGTACTTAAGGTATGGAATTTCAGAAAAACTTTGACCTTGCCTTAGGGTTAGAGATTTAGGGGTGCTGTGGTAGTGTGCATCAGGCCGGAGCGGTAGAGTAAAGGTGACCTACGGTTCCGGGTGCCTTGCAGCCGCTCCTGAAGAGATGGAAGAATACGGATCTTGCAGAACACCGGCAGAGGCTGAACTGCAACAAGTGCTTGAACACAGCAGCAGGCATTGCAGACCCCTGACTCATCTTCAATCATGAAGGAACCGTAGCCTCGAAAAGCCAAGGGCCAGCATGCTGCAGGAAAAATTTCTTATCAGCTTTTCCGACTGGCCTTCAAATTCCGCATTCTCCATAGGGCAGCCTAAATTCCTTGGTTGCAAAGGGAGCGCGCGGTGCACGTGCAGTTTGCGGCCAAAGGCTTAAACACACCAGCCTACATAGCTCGTGACAACAACAATACAATTTCGTTGTATGCATTCTGTCGTCGTTAGCATGAGCTTCTGTTGTTTATGCAAATCCATAGTCCATATTCAATGTTGCAGAATTACCGCTGAGCCCTGCACTATTTCGATGCTCGCCAACAAAACGTAGCACCACCATAAATGCGATATCACAACTACCCCTTGGCCGCCTCAAACTGGGTCCAGCAGCAAATCCAAGGCGTCGAAACCACCAGGGGCCAGACGGTGCAGCAACAGTGCCATCTTGGAGAGAATCTCTGGACAGCGCCCGCAAATCTGCACAACAAGCCTCGGACGAGTCTCTCTGAAAATCTGAATCCAGAACTCGGCACCTACAATTAGATGGCTTTACTAGAATTTGGACCCAGATGCGGTCTGTCGGCGGCCCCCGCCATTGTTACAAACTCTGCCATCTCCTAAACGAATGAGACGCAGCAAGTTAACAAAGCACCTTCAAGCTGTTTGCAAAGGATTAGTTCGCGGCTACCAGTGCTGTCTACTGAAAGTTGTTCTCTGGGCTAATTGCTCTCTGCTTCCGTGACATGGGCTGGGGCCGGGAAGAGTAAAGAGCTGCAAAAAGTCGCGCACCTCGACGTTGCCCTGCAGAAAGTGCTGGCTCTTGAGCATCGGTGTGTAGCAGCATTGAGCCTCGCTCGTTTGCAATCCGTCACGGTGCCAAACGTACCGATGACAGTGGATGCCTCTGCACCTGTTACATCCCGTGGCCACTGTTTGATCTTGAGGCGGCTACTCCCCACTTGCGGGCCATGAGCCGGAAGGCCAAATCGCTTTGCTTGACCTCACAAGAGCTGCAAAACGGAGTCCATTTGTGCGATTTCAGAAGTCAAGGAAGCATACAGTGTGGGGTTTCGAGTGAGCCGACTAACATCCTCCAGCCGAAAATGCAGACTTAAACTTGCAGCTAGAACATAAGCTGCATAAGCATTCCCGCTCCGGCAAGCTACTGGTTTAGTATCGGGCTGCGCCGGGTAGGAAGAAGGTCTCAAGCAGAGCGACGATGGGAGAAACTCATGAATAACAGATCCACTAAGGGATAGTGCGCCTCTCAATAGCGCGCCCCTCTCAATAGAAACCCTACATACTGCTGTGCCCCACACGCACAGGGGGGCCACTTTGGCAAGATTTAAGTGAAGCTACGGGGCCCTAAACCCTAAACCCTAAACACAGATCAGATGAGTACCGGGCCATGGGAGCGGCGAAGTAGCGCGGGCTCCCTAGCACCTCAACAGAGCTTGGGCTGGAAAGAACGGGAAGGTTGCGCAAGCATCTTGACTCGACTCGAAACAGCAACGGGCCTCTTCGTAGAAGCGATGCGCAGACGCAGACATGTCAGCAAATTTCGACACATGCAGCGGGCAAGCAGGCAAGCTATCTCACTTGTGCTATGAGCTTGAGCCGAGACAGTGAGATACCGAAGTATCTATACGGTTCCAGATCCTCCCTCGGCTGTGCAAGGCAAAGCTGGGCCTTGAGATCGAGGGCAGCTCTTTCGGCAAGCTTGGAAGCAGACCCACATTTTTCTATCCTGACCTCGCAAAGCACACAATGAGTGCGGCAGTGGTAATACATGTCCTTATTGTCCTTCAGGGCCTTTAAGCGGAGGAGGCGGCTGGGAAGTCTTCTGAGATCGCCAGTGGTGGAAGAGGAAGCGATCCGCAGGTGCCGCATACGCAGCCAAGGGATTGACAAATGCAGGTCACAGCTGACGATAAACGAGGGAAAGAATCGAATATCGAAGGTCTCACTCATGCGCAAAAGGAGCTCCATGCCCGGAAGCAAGCGCAGCAAAAGAAGTGCTGAACCAAGCAAGCACATGATGATGAGCGCAATCCTGCGATACTCATGGCAAAGGTGAGTGATGTCTGGCATAACCTGCATGACCTGACCCTCGACGGGTCTGCCTGCACACCTTCATTGCCGTTATCCCAAGCAGGAAATGTAGGCTTTAAGTCAAAGGGAGCCCAAGGGTTTCGGGTTTCGGGTTTAAGGTCAGGGTGCAGGCGCAGTTTCGAGGGAACACCCGCCAAGATACGAGCGAATGCATCATGGGCTAGACTAACATAGGATGCATGCGCACATACATTGCCGGCACGAGGACACTAGTTTGGCGACTGTCACTTCGCCAGACGTGCCGGGGATGAACTCGCAAGAACAAAAACAGGTCTCGAAGCAGACGCTCCGGTGAAGCTCTGATCTGGCCACCCTTTCTGCCTGTAAGAATAAGAACCCTTATCCCAAAAATGCAAGAAGGGATGCAGGCACTCTGAGGGTTAGGCAGGGCTCGGTTGACTTGGTGAAGCCTTGCTGTGATACCTCGATGCGTGAAAGGTCCAAGGCAACAGTCAGACGGACCCGAGAGATCAATTGTCTGCTCTTCGTCCGGAGATACTTTAAAATAGCAGCCCCTATACCCCTATAGTAGCCCTTATAGTACTTCCTGGAACCCTACTATAGATCCCTTCTCGACCCTTTCTAAAGAATTTATATGCTTGACCCTATAGGACCTGAGCTGGAAGCACCCGAAAAGCAAACAGACTAGAGCCGGAACCGATGCAGGAGGCAGCAGTCAAACTCGTACGTGTCGTGCTGATCCTGATCAGAGCTGAAGTGTCTTCCGAGAGGCCCTAGATCCGAAAACATATCATGGGATCATGGGAACTGCCGTGACCTCCTCCCCGTCGGACGAGCTGTCTTCCTGGCTTGCGGCAAGCCGTAGTTTCTGCAGGTTCGGCGAAGGTCACGAATTGCATCGTCCCATATTCTCATGACATGAATCGCGGCAGCATACGAGCCTGCACTTACGCAACACTCTGACCTCCGCAGTTGCTGTGCCCCGGTGCCTCCTCGGAAGGCTCGCTCTCTTCCTCGGACTCGTCGTCGTCGTCCTCAACCTCTTTGTCTTTGGGCGACCGCGCAGCCGATGTCCCATCCTTCCGACCAGACCATGACAGTGACAGAGCACAACCTCTTTGCGACAGCCGCTCCTCCTGTCCAATGAGCACGGTGGTGACCTTGGATCAAGGTGACATCATGACACAGCTTGTTCCGTACACAAGTTTACGTGATGTCAACACTCACCCAGAAAAAGATGCAAAGGCTAGTTCAATGATCAACACAGTCCCGGCTAGGGCCAAGGCGTCACCCAGCGACAGGGTCGCCTGGATCAGGCTTCCAAGAAAGTGTTTTTGAATTGAATCTTTGGATGATGCTCACGCGACCACGCCAATTTCACTGCCTGGCCAAACTTCTTGCGCAACTCCTTCAAGGACCTTTCAATGCCCCAGTGCCGACCCTAGGCCCTAGACAATCTCTGGCACCTAAGAGGGCAAGGGAGAAAAGATCAGGCCCAAGCTCACCCTTGTCGTTTGTTTGCCGGCCAAGCTCGTTTACATCCATGGCTCTGTTGCTCTAAACACGAGATAGAAAGTGGGGCTGAGACTGAGTTCGTGCGACTCTTCGGGCACAAACGATCTTTACAGAGCTACATCACTTCGGCTGAGAAGCTACATCACGTCGGCTGAGAACTTGCGCTTCTGCATTGTGTAGGCAACCATGTGGTGAATACAGCTTGAACTGAGAAGGTTGCGAACATGCACAGCTAAGTTTCAGATCTTGCGCTTGCATGGGACAGCTACCAGTGCACCCACTCAAACAACAACGACTAACACACGTAAGAAGAAAAGCTTCGTTCACAATATCACAAGATTCATGCATGGCTCGACTTCAAGCACAGTTGCAATCTAACAGTCGCCACTTGCCGCTATCGGTCGGCCTTGCCATGGAAATCTTCCAAGCACACAGGGGTTGTGAATGACGTGTTTTGTGAATTGACAGCTACAGCATTTGCAAAATCGATTAGCGTCGTCTGTAAGTCTAACAAAATGCATATCGAGTCTATTGAAATCCAAGTACCAGCATTGGACGCACAAATGGAGCGAACGGTCCGGAAAGCCCAATAGTTGACTGTGCAACACACGACACAGACACAAAGACAACAGAACAAACTTCGGCATTGCAATGTCGCACCACTGACTACATCATACCACTCTGTCCACAAACTCCACTGACGCAAGACAAGAGCAAAAGCAGCCTTCTGTCTGTGTTACCTCTACCGACAAACTCTGTTGATTTCTGGAATCTCGAATACTGTATCAGCTATTTCGGAAGTTTCCACACCACAATCAACAAAACTGAAACACAGCAACTGCACAATTGCAACTGCAAGCTGGTGCACAAACTGTTCTTGATTTAAACACTATTTTTCAGTTACAATGATTTTGGCTTCAATCACTTTCATTGCATTGCCGATGTACAACAAGAACATACATGCATCAAGTTGAAACAATTTAACCCCCAACCATGCAAAACCACTTGCTTCGAGGAGTGCTTCACACCATGTAGAGGAGTGGAGCATGCAATGTCAAATACATCTTGGACTGTGACGCGAAGTCCAATCGCGAAATTACATGCTGTTCGCTTCGCAAAGTATGCTGATCGTACGCAGTCAGCTGCATGCCCCACCTCCGAGGCAACAAACGACCACAATGTGCCGTGCCCCAAATCCAAGTAACAAGCTTGAGCGAAACGTGCATATTGCACATCCAGACGTTTATCCAAGGCACAGCAACCTGAAGTCACACAGTTTTCCCCGCAGCTCCTCCGCAATGCTCGATGGATCCAGACGACCAAGCGTGTCGGGGTGCTAAAGCAAAATGCCGTGATGCCAGCACGCTTCGCGTGAACATGCTTCTGCCGCAGTACTGTACCCAGAAGCTACCTCAGTGAGCACCAACCTGGATGTCCAGTTGGATATATGGTGGCGGTTGGTGCATTGGGCCATCCTGGATGGCCCGTTTTGGCATTCGGGGCACAATAAAGGCCCTTTGTAGGGCCTTGGGATAACCGAGGCTGGTCATGGGAGCGTTGCCGTGTGGTGCATGTCAAGTACGCCAGAGACTTGTTATTTTTGCGGTGGGGTCTAGTGAGTACACAGTGGGGCTTGATGGGCTCCAGGTGGGCTGGCTGCCCGCGACCATTCAGATCACTACACACTTCAACATCATCTGAGAGGTTTGGAGACAAGAGGTTGGAGTCGGCTGGAATTCGAGAGAAAAGTTCAAGGTGAGAAGGCATCGCAATCCGACGACGTGCGGTGGCCGAAACTAATTTCTTGTTGAGGCAGGTTCGCGTGACAAGGCCCGCGTAATGCTGCAGGATTTGGTTTGAGCCGTTCGCGCTTGAGCCGTTGAATTAGAGCGCTGGAGTGGGGTTTCGGGTCAAGCCTACAAGCCAACCTGTGGGAAAAAAAATCCTCCTCTGCGGTTGTGGACAGCAGAGGCGAAGTTGTTGCGAGCAGCAAGTCATCTTCATTCGCGAAAATCAAGCGTGTGGACTGCTTGCTGCCACTTGCCCAGACACCCATGCTCTCAAGAACATCGATGCTCTCAAGCTTGCAACTGTGAGAGGTGCTGCTTCACAACACCTTGATTGTGAATGAGCTCTGCGCAATTTGCCACCAACCGAATGAAACTTCTTGGAGCCATCATTGCAACTGGTCGACATCAGGGACACAGTCGCTTCCTGAAAGAGGCAGCTGATCGGAGTGGATTTGCAAACCGTTCTGAGGGTTGCACAAGCGGGTTCCACTTCTCATTTTCAGTTTCTGGGTCTGTCACAAAGTGCCACTGGGGCTTCGACCTGCATCTTCAATGCGCTTGGAAGACTGCCTCTTCAAGTTGATCTGGCACTAAGTTCAGCCATGTGTGCATCGCCTTCATCAGGTCTGTTCGAAGGCGCTTCCTACGACTTAGCTCGCATCCATCACTCGAAAGAACACATGCTGGCTTCCCGGACAGCCAATATGCCTGGTCCTGTTCCACACTGGGGGAATGGGACACTCTCAGCACTGCCATCAGAAGCATCTCCCAGCTGCCTAGAAGCTCGTTGATGGACAGAATCGGCTGAAAAAAAGGTTGCTCAGAAATGCTCGCATGCATGGCAGTGGCATTGCCATCTTCTGGTTCGGAAACTAACCAGTGTTGAGGATGAGCCAAACGGGGCTGGACATGGCCTTGAGCTCTTTTTTGGGGACTAACCTTCCAGATATGTTCGCTGGAACAAGGCGGATGCTACCTTTAGGAAATGAAATGGACCACGACGATCCATCGATGGAGAATTTGGCCTCAAGGTTCATGATGTCCTCGTCCAGATCCAGCCAACCCGCCATGCCCGCAGCAGGATCCTTCTTGTTCTGCGAGCCGATCTCAAACCCAAGGAGGCCACTACGTTGACCTTTGGACAGACGACTGTTCTGTTGACACAGTTGACGACAATGCGGAAAGAACGGCGGCGGCAGCTTTGCTACACAGACCTCAAGACTGATCTTGAAGCCCAAGGGTGGGTATCTACATCCAAGATGGCATTTCATCTGTTCAAACCGGGCAGTAGGGAAGGTGACCAGACCCGCAGGGCCCGTCCAGATTCGGCTGCAGGGACGCGACGACGAAGGTAAGGCAAAGGCACCGGCAGGGCCAAGGAAGATGGACCAGCTCAGGATCGGCAAGGTAGGGATTAAAGTCCTTCAAAGGGTTCCATGTCGGAAAATGGTTCCGGGGCCTTGTCCCAGTGCTGGAACAGCCTACACTGACGTGGATTTGCAAACAAGCGTTCATCTTGGCACTCTTCTGTGCGGATTCGTCAAGATGAAGCCACTGTGATACTTTAAAAACCACAACAAACCACAACAAATTGGTCCAGATCAGTTTTGCTTCTCGGAACTTTTGCATGAGAAACCACAGAAATGTGGCTTCTTTCATGGAGTGCGCAAAAAGTATGCCATATCGTCTTAGGCGAGTGAATGAAAGCAAAGTTGTTCCAACCTAGCCGCAAACTTCAGTTTTCTCGTGAAAATTACCAGCACTGCGAAGGGAAGATTGGTGTCATGTTATTGGAGAGTCCATGTGGACTTCCGAAATGCTGAGGTTTTGGGCCAACTGGGAGGCGTGGCAGAGCTGGCGGCCGTTTGTTGGCCCCATGTGCCTTGCTTCTATGCATCCTATTCCGAGTCCAGTCCCAGGGCGTGGCCACGTTTTGGTTCTGAGGCTCCTGGGGGTTTGTTGCAGGCCTGGAGTCAGGACTTGGGGTTGACCGCGAGTTTTATGTCATTATTCATGGAATAAACAAAAAAGTAAATACAAAGTAGAAAAAAAGACTGCACACTGGGGAGGCCACCCCCCGCGGACCCCAAACCATCCCAATTTTTCGGACCCAAAACCAGGGGACACGTCCAGATTTAATGAAAACAACAAGTGCACGACAAAAAGCTCTTGCAAAAT
>BGNK01002436.1:2999-46902 GCA_003297005.1 Symbiodinium sp. clade A Y106
TTAGATGGTTTAGCGGGTTTGGGCTCCCCGCCCGGCCCCCCAAACCAGCTAAACCATCTAAACCTTCCCCCAGCAGACCCAGAGCAACACATTATACAGAAAGGTTTCTCTTACATATACACGTATACACCGTTTTGCTTGCAGACATGTACGTAAAGGGAGATCATCAGCCACATACGACCCCAGCCGCAGCTTTGCGACTGCAGGGGCAACTGCTTAGCACCTGCAGCATTCTGCAGTTGCAACGCTTGAGGGACCTTCGGTGACACACAAAAGACGTTTGAATCCTTGGATGAGTCAACGGGCTCATTTTGCCAAATGTCTATAAGACTTGAACTATTGGGAAGTTTGGGGCTAAGAAAACTTCGATGGGGTTCTGGGTTGAGGGTTTAGGGTTTGGGGGACGCGGGATTGTGGCGGGATAGGCTCGGCGCTGATACTTCAAGAGCTCGCAGCCTCTTACCTTCAATCGCGCAGTCCTGACCAGTAAAGGCCAGGGCACACTCACCCACATGTATGGAAAACAAGATAAGCCGGTCGACCAAGGGACACCAGAGGTTGTGGCGCGGAGCATCCATCTCTTGACATGTCCTTTGAAAGACTCATGCAAATCAATGGAAATCGTAGAAGCCGAAAACCCGACCAACATCCACATTCGATATATACCTGACTCCCAACACCTGACTCTCGTCACTTGAGATGCGAACCCCATAATAGAAGATGCTTGCACAGAGCCCGATTCTACAGAGGCCCAGGTTTTAGGATTTGGCTCCCGGGGTTTGCTATGATACGGCATATGCCAGTTATGAGCTCTGTGCACATTCTAATTCACGCTCAAAGTTGTCCATGAGGTTTAGCATTCCGGCTTCGACGCAAAGTAAACGCGGCAGAATGCTGGCAAGTGTTACGACTCCAGAGCCGATTCAGGGCCATTCAGGTACCAGTTTCGGGCTAAGAACCAAAGTCACAATGATGCCAGAAAAACAGGAATAGCACGGATAAGGACAATGCTAGTGGCAATGATAAGCATGGCCATGGTAGCAAGAAGAATAACACGACGCTCATACTTGGTAATCACAACAACAGACTATCTGTGCTCTGAGGATGAGTTGCCTCCGATATGGCTGCTGAGCTTTACACGAAGGCTCACGAACGAACCCCACGATGAGACAATACTGCAGGCGATGAAATGCGAGATGTGGGTCAGGACTGAGGGTGCAGCGACAGACCTAGAAACACAAAAACCTTAAACCCCGGGCCAACGCCCACACTACTTCCCAAGACCACCAGTTTCACTAGTATAGGGGCCTTAATAATTAGAATAGGATTTTGGGGGCCATTATACTATAATTTTGACAAGGACCCCCCCCCCCCCCCCCCCCCCCAAACAAAAAAAAAAAAAAAATAACTTTAATCCACCGCCAACTTTATATTCCCCAACCCCCTAATCCATACANTCCCCAAAAGCGCCATGTGTGAGTTTAAGGGTGATGATAATATTAAAAATGGTTTGTGGGGGCATGTTTATATATATTTGTCAAAGCCCCCCCCCCCCCCGGCCCGCCAACAACAAAAAAAAATAGTATAGGTATTTAGTACGGCCCCTATTTTACTTCCCAAGACCCTCAGTTTCACTAAGTGCAGGCCAACCGTCTGACTGCAGTAGGCTGCTACCGAGCAATCCGCACACAGCTCCACCCCGCTGGAGGCGTGGCACCATTGACAATAGGGCCAGAGATGTATCTCTTCCTTCAAGCTCAACATGCTGGTTGTTATTCAAAAAGTAGTTGAAAAACCACGAGAAGGCAACCATACTAGATGCTTTTTCATCTTTCATGTCTTAGCAACGTCAACCCCAACTGAACAAGTACCTCCAACGCCAGGTCTTGAACCCCTTGTTGATCTCAGGCATGTTGTGCGGTTTAGTCTGAGGACACATGAACCGACCAGGTAAAGTTTGCCTAGTGGCCAAGATGAGCTCACCGTGAAATCCCAAATCCCCAAAACCCGAACCGCTAAACCGTAAACCCCCTAACCCTATAGTAACCCTTACGGGAACCCTTATAGTAAACCCCTACAGACCCCTTTAAAGGAACCCTAAACCCCCCAAAGACCCCTAACATTTCCTAAACCGCTCTGAAATCCCAAACCCCTGAAACCCTCAACCCCTAAAAGCCCTAAACCCTAAACCGCCTAAAACCCCAAACCCCTAAAACCCCGCCAGTGGAGTTGCTCTGCCCGAGAGATCGTTCAGAGTGTCAGTGAGACGTCTTGCATAAAACCCTGAAGCCCTACTTGAAGGGGCAGGGGACTTAGTAAGTTGGTTATAAGTAGGGTTATAAGTAGAGTAACTCCATTTAGGGCACTTATAACTCTACCTATAACCTACTTACTAAGTCCCCTGCTCCTTCAAGTAAACCCTAAACCCTAAACCCCTAAACCCTGAAGCCCTAAACCCTGAAGCCCTAAACCCCTAAACCCTGAAGCCCTAAACCCCTAAACCCTGAAGCCCTAAACCCCCTACAGTAGAAGCCCAAAAGTTGGAAACCCTATAACCTCAATGCCTAAGAGTAATGAAACCCCAAACCCTAAACCCCTAAACCCTAAACCCTAAAACCCTAAAACCCCTAAACCCTAAACCCCTAAACCCTAAACCCTAAACCCTGAAGCCCTAAACCCTGAAGCCCTAAACCCCTAAACCCTGAAGCCCTAAACCCCTAAACCCTGAAGCCCTAAGTAAACCCCTAAACCCTGAAGCCCTAAACCCCCTACAGTAGAAGCCCAAAAGTTGGAAACCCAATAACCTCAATCCCTAAGAGTAATGAAACCCTAAACCCTGAAACCCCTAAACCCTAAACCCGGAAACCCCTAAACCCTAAACCCCTAAACCCTAAACCCTAAACCCCTAAACCCTCAACCCTAAACCCCTAAACCCTATTACTGTAAATGCCCTAGGTCCTGGCCAAGGCGCAGGTTCGCATTTTCCCCGATGCGGAGTGCAACGGCCATTCCTCGAGTCTTGCCCCGGCATCACAGCAACTGTTTTAGAGTTTAGAGATTAGGGTTTAGGGGTTTAGGGGTTTAGGGTTTAGGGGTTTAGGGTTTAGGGCTTAGAGTTTAGGGCTTAAGGACTTTAGGGTCTTGGTTTTAGGGCTTTTGGGGCTAGGGCTAGGGCTCCGGGAGTATGGGTTTAGGGTCTTGGTTTGACGATGACAGTGGCGCGGATGCTGATGATGACAATGATGATTCACATGCTGAGGGAGGGGCGCGACACTGATGCTCGTGAAACCGGTGGTGATGATCATGATGGTGATGATGGTGATGAACGAGAATGGTGATGATGATGATGGTGATGACCATTGGGCCCATAAAAGTGATAGTTGTAGCAAGCGACACTCAGAATCGCTGACCTCACCACTTCAAAGATATCTCCTGAAACTGAACCCAAAGCCCTGAGCCCTAAACCGCCCTAAACCCCAGCATCAACCTATTTCAGAAACCCCCAAACCCTGAACCCGCTGTACGCCAAGCATCATCTCCGCTTTGATGGGTCCAAGTAGGATGGCCCTCGACCACGCCTTCTCTGACATCTCTCGAACTTCCGTAGGTGGTTGAGACAACTCCGAAGGTTAAACCCTGAAATTCAGCCTTCAACCCTGTATGACGATTGCAAGCAGCTGCAGTTTCATCCGGGCACGCCGCATGCACTGAAAGTAAGACTCCCGAAGAAAGCAGACTTCGATCAAACTCTCACCCTGACTGGATCCACAAAGTCAACCCGCCAAATTGTAAAATCAATGCAGGCTTTACCGTAAGTGAGAAACAACCGTTGTGACAAAGATGCCTACATGCCACCAATCCATTCTGGCAGCCTCCATCAGAGTAGTATAGGGGCCTTAATAATTCGAACAGGGTTTGGGGCCCTTTATACTACAACTACAATAAGGAACCCCAAAAAAAAACAGTATAGGTAATTATTAAGGACCCTATAGTAGACTGCTGGCGCCTTTATAGGAACCTTACCACGAACCGAACCACAAGTCACTCAAGAAGGGTGCGTGGATCCCTATCACCGAGAGGTCCGCTCGACCCGCATCCACAACACGTTGCAAAGCACGGCCAAAAGGGGCTTAAGGTTAGGATTCGGATTTGGAGCTTAGGGCTTGGGCTGTAAGGTTCAGGGTTGTTCAAGTGTTATGTAGTTAGGGTTTTCGGATTTTGAGTTTGTGGCAATCCTGACTGATCCCCCTTCAGGAACACTTTCCGTTCTGAACCCCGGGCTTAGGAGTACTGAGCCAACAACTTTAAACACTCGGCCGTACCTAAACCCTGAATTGTCGTACCTTATTATTTTCGTGGGATTACTTACTTCGCAAGAATAGCAGCGTCACCAAACAAATGCTACCGTTGCGTGCCAAACTCTCCCGAGCCTAAACTTCAGCCGCCCGAAGCACTGAAACCCTCGCCGAAAGGCTGGCCGAATGCATCGCAGTGAGGTCCAAAGCTCCCCGAGCGGTGTAGCAGGATCCAAGAACATCCTGGTGCAAGACAGGGACTTTATGAACTTAAAAGAGGAGTTGCGGTCTCCTGTGGCACAATGACCCTGGGGCTCCAAATAGCCCAAAGTCGGTACTATTTACAGACTTTAGACCCTAAAGTAGGTACTATTTGCATACTTGGAGCTCTAGGGTAATAACAAAGAGCCCTGAGGAATAAGATTTGTAAGGCGGCAAGACAGCTAGGACAGCACGGAGGCAACTAGGATACTGATTTCAAGGGTTTCTTTATTGACAGTCTATTGGTTTTGGGGCTCGAAAGGCCCTAAACCTCAAACCATGCATCACACACCCCACACCCTAAACCACACCGCTTTCTTTAGAACCCCTCGTTACGCAGAGCTCCTGGTAATAACCTGGCTGGCTTCCTCAAAGCTCAGCTGGTGGAGGTTGTGCCGGGTGGCCTCGTAGGTGGCTTCTTTGAGTTGGGCTCAGGGTTCAGGATTTTAGGGCATATTAGGCGGTTCCCAGGCTTTAGAATTTCGAGATTTGGGTCTTTCAGTCAGATGGGTTATGAGTTTAGGTGTTTAGGGTCTAGTTCTCGTCGTCCGTGTTTGTTGTTGCGGCAGCTTTTACATCTGGCGCTTGAGCATCGACAAGAATATACTAAGCACTCTCGCAATATGCAGTCACTTTTTAAGTGTCAGGAGAAACATGCTGAGGCCCGCCTGATGCTTTCATGTGGTTCACAGGGCCTAGTTGGGTCCATGAGTTGCCTGGTAACGAGAGTACAAGTCTATGGGGTCGAAAGAAACTGTCTTTCGCGGCTATTCTGGGCTGGTCTTCGGTGTTTGAGGCCTAATGGGACTGGCCCAGCGTTCAAAACTCTACTAAATCGTTGTCCCAGTAAGCTTCGTATTTCTTGATGCATTGGATTCTTTGGGCGGGTGGGTACTCTTCTAGCTTGAATACCCACTGCTCGCCGAAGGTAAACGATAAACTCCGTCTGACAGTCAGTTCCGTCACAGCAACTGCCTGCTGGGAGCCAGCGACGACGGGCAAGCTCGGATCCTCAAGGAGGAAGAAGGCTGAGGCCTTTTGAGGTTTAAGCGCTCCGGGGTTTATAGTAGAAGCCAGAAAGTTGGAACATCACTATCCTCATACCCTTAAAGCAAAGTATTTGGAATTCCAGCATGAATCATCCCCAAACCACGTTCCAACTTTCTGGGCTTCACTATAGAGAAGGGAAGGGTTTAGGTTCAGGGCTTTCGGGGAGGACGAGTTGCTCTCATCTCTCCAAGCCCCTTCCGAGAAACTGGATGTCAGCATCGAATCGCGCGGTTTAGGGTGTGGATAGAAGGGTTGAAGAGATTTGCGGTGTCAGCATTTGGTTTGGGGCGTAGGAGCTGAGCTCACTTAGCATTAAGGGACAAAGACTGTCAGAGCCCGGTAGCTGAGGAATATATGCCCAAGTCTCAACCACAACACCACACTACACAAGAGACCCTAAAATCCTAAACCCTAAAACCCTGCACCCTATACGCCCTAAATCCTGAAACCTTAAAACCCTAAATCCTTAAGGTTTAGGGGTTTGGAGTTTGGGAGTTTAGGTTCAGGGTTTAGGTGTTTAGGGGCTAGGGTTTCAGGCCCCTACATGTCGCCTATCCTTCACCCCCTGTGCCTGCGCTTCAGACCTCAAGCAACCCAAACCCCGAAACTGCAGATACACTGCCTGACCCTGGGCCCTAAACTCTAAACCCTAAACCCCTAAACCCTAAACCCTCAACTCTAAAACCCCCCAAACTGAACCCCTAAACCCCTAAACCCTAAAACAAGCAGGCTGAAACTGAAAGGCCCCAAAGCGGAAAATCCTCCGCTGCCAGCAAGATCTCGAGGAGTTCTCGAGCATGGGGATGTGCATCATAACCTCCCAACCCCCCAACATAGTCTAATTAGGGGCTTTAATCCTTTTAGTAAGGTTTGGGGGGTATACTATGCTATAGGCTATATATAGGTATCATTAATGAGGAACATCAAAATAGCATTGGTAGCTATGTAGGACTCTCTAGTATATAATGCCACCCGGAAACTTGAGAGAGGGACGACAAAATTGCCAACGACGGCAACAACCGTGATGACACCAGCAACAACGAACAACCGCCGTCGTGGGCATCATCTCATCGCCGTCGTCATCATTATCAGAATCCTCAACATCATCACCCTAAACCCTAGACCCTCAAAAACATCATCATCATCATCATCATCATCAACCTCATCCGTGTACGTAGTGCGCGACTGGGCTGACTGGCCGGGCTTAATGACAAATGAGGAAGCTTGCGGCTGCTGACAAACCTGAGCGAAGTCACGACAAGACCGGATTGTGCCTGGATCAGGTGCTACCCTGGGTTTAGGGCTTAGGGTACAATCTCTGAACTCTAAACTCTTCATGCCTTTGCCTCAAGTCTCGAAGCAAAACACCTAGCATAGCTCTACTAAACCCTAAACCCCTAAACCCTAAACCCTAAGACTCTAAACCTTACAGAAGCCGTACTACCGTAAGTCCAAGAAAGGATAGACACGCGGCAACTGCAGAGCCCCCAATCCCTAATATGGGGCCTTCCTAGACCCCCCAAAACTAGGTAAAATAAAGGCCCAAAACCTATAAAAGGCAATTATTCAACATACTTTTGGGGTCCAGGTTAATATGTACCTATACTATGTTGGGGGGTTCCTGATTATAATTATAGTCTTATTTTTTTGGGGGGGTCCTTATTACAGTTATAGTGTACCGGGCTCCAAAACCCTGTTCTAATTGTTTAGGCCCCATGGTATGCCCAAAACTTAAAGCTGTAAACCCCCTAAAGCCCGAAGCGCAAAACTTCAATCCGTAAAGACTTGAACCCGAAACCCTAAAACCTAAACCCCTAAACCCATGGAAAAAACCCTGAAGCCCCAAAACCTAAACCCCTAAGCCATAAAGCTCTAAAACTCAAGCCGCGATCCTCTTCATGTGGGGGTTTCCGAAAATAGGGGACCGTAAAATAGTATCCTAAATAGTAGAATCCTCATTATAAGGACCCCAAAATAAGGTTTCCCTACGCCCTAAACCTTAAACCCTAATGAGCTCCCATATCAGCCTTGGAAGCCGTTGGCGCAGCTCAGCGCTTTCATAGGGCAGGCCATGAGTGGGTTTAGGGCCTTTTCGGGCTTTCAGGGGGTAGGGTTGTGGGGTTTTTGAGGCTTCAGGGTTTAGGGACGCTTCGGGTCTTACGGTTTACGTATACCGTTTGTAGCTAGGGCTTTTTGAGGCTTACAGGGTTTTAGGGTTGACGGTTCAGTGGGCATTGGGATTACAGGCTCTAGTGTGTTTAATGCATTGCTGGGCTTGTCACAATGTCATGGCTTTTTTGATCCTGTAGATGGTGACAGGCAGTTGACATGGTCTAAAATGTCTGCGTCCCTTCGATTGAATAGTGTCCGAACCTTTCTACGTTCAAGCTTAGCCAAGCTATCCCAGTCAAAAGAAACAGAGACTCTCAGGTCCTGAAGGCGATCCCTGCATGCCATGCACCTCAACCTAAACATGTGACCCTGACAAACCTACGTCTCTAAGTCCGTACCCGTTCCATGAGTGCCTGCCTTCTTGAGCTTTCCACAAATTTGTCACGGCTCTGGGTTCAAGCTCAGCTGCCTGTATAACTAGGAGAATTTCATACCATAAGCATCTTGCAGGGACCGTGTATTCTTAAGATCCTACCAGTGATCTCAGAGTCTGCGACGCGCTCCTGAAGCAGCGCGTTCATGGACCAGCCATCGCAAAGTGCATTGTGCCTTGGATACCGGCGACTATCGAAGGCAATCGAAAAGCTGGCAGCCTGGCACACTCTGCTCCTGCGTCCTGAGACACAAAACCCAAAACCTTAAGGTTACGACCCACGTTATCAACTCAACCGTTCGAAAGGCTGTACCCGAAGCCAGCAGAACTTGCAGCTAGTTATGCCTAACACCTCTCTACAACCCTGCTTGATTCCAAAAGCCGCTACCATCAGCAGCTGGCATTGCAAGGAATGCACAGCCCGTCGTGTACAAACCTGCATCACTGCATCGGTTGCCGGATGAGAACGTGGCAGAGGCTGTTGACACAGAGCTTGGGTTTTCTACTTTGAATAGGGTTTCGGGGCAGAATATGCGAAGCCTCAGGTATGCTGTTTGTCAGCACAATATATCATAAAACGTTCAAAGATATGTTTACTATGTTTTTCAATCTGTAAAATAACTACAGTGATAGTTCAGGCCCCCTATGTTGAAACCTCGAACCTCCGAAGTACAATGCCCAGCGGCACAATCAAGACAACTGCACTCCGCGTCTTCGGCGCGACCTGACCGCTTGCTGAAGATCCCTATTAGAAGCCTTACCACACACCACAGAAGCCTTGAAATTACGGGGCCGGAAAACTTATCAACGTACCATTTAGGTTCCTGAGTAAAACTATACTAAAATATGCCCCCCCCCCCCAAACTCTGTTACCGCCCTACAACCCCAAAAGCCCCCAAAAGCCGTTCGGAAGCACTGTAAGTAAACCCCCAAGACAAATGCACGCACGAAAATCTAGAGACCCTTAGAAATCCTAGAGCATAGACATCGGAAGAGTTAGTACTAGCATACCCGCTCATCGTCCCTCCTCTGATTCCTACACCCTAAGCCGATCCCACCCCACTGTCTACTTTGTTGTGGCGCACGGTATAAAATAATTAGGGCTTACGGGTTGCGGGTTTAGAGTGACGGATCCGAGGATTTGGTGTGTAGGGTCAATGTCGATACTGGGACAGTAGTAGCTGCTACGTATGTCGAAGGCCTCCGCATCAGGGGACGAAGATGGCGCCGTCGCTTGAAAGAATGGACTCGCATGCTGGGCTGCGGCAGGTCTCGTCCGGGGCCTGGACGCCTTCGGTGACCCGCGCGTCCGACTTGTTGGACATGGCGCGGGCTCGGGATTTTTGGAGGAACTCCAAGAAGCCAGGCCTCTTACCGCAGTCAGCCATGAGGAGCTCAAACTCTGGAAGCCCTGCGGCAAGCACCCACGAGGTTTTTGGTCATGGAGTGTTTCACTCAGCGCATCACCTGGGAGTTTCCGAAAATAGGAGACCCTAATATAGCACCCTAAACAGTAGGACATTTATATTATAAGGACCCCAAAATAAGGTACCCCTAATTTTCGCAAACTCCCACCTCTTGCCCAAAACCGAGCTGAAGATACTTCAGACCGAGGAGCAAACACCAAGGCATGCACAGACTGCCACCAAGAGCAATACACCAAAATACATAATATAGGGGCCTTAATTATTAGAATAGGGTTGTTTGGAGGTATATACCCCCGATGAAATGAGCCCCTCTCTTTAGTTTTGAATCAGTTTAAGAACCTGAATATATGGATCCCTACTGTAATCTTGAGTAATGGAAGGGGGTATGATTATCATTGATCTACATTATATACAGCCCTAACTGCAAGTAAAAGGGTTTAGGGTTTAGAGTTTAGGGTGAGAATTGCCAGGGCGCTAAGTTCCCCTAGAAATCACCAGGGTGCCATCGGGGCCTTAATGATTAGAATCGGACTATCGGGTTTGTTACAATATCCTCATGGTAAGGAGCCCTGCGAAGCAGTACTTCTCATGTTCCGACCCCTGCAATCCCCTTTTCAACATGTTCAGTTTCAATAAGGGGTCCGCGCAATACACCGGGCATATCAGTGGGGGGACCCTTTTCTAGCATCCCCTGGTAATTCAACAAACCTACATTTATTTGCAGAGTTCTCGGGCACCGAGGATCCACCGGGTTTGGTGCGCATAGGGCCTATCGGGCCTAGGGTTTGGGGTTGAGGGTTTATAGGGGCTTAGGGCCTACAGGGTATGATCCCATAGTGCCGCAGCTCGAAGGTTTTTCTGCCGACCTCAACCCGTAATCACGGCCTTGCCGCGCAAGAAGACAAGCCGTAGGAGCGGGCCTGTCATAAAGCAGTGATTCCGCCACGACGCATCGCAGCGCCGAAACAGCAGTACCGGCAGAAGCAGCAGCAGCAGCAGCAATGCGTGATTTCGTTGTGGCCTGGTTGGGGTTGTGGTGGTTGCTGTTGTTGTCGCTGTTGCGACGGTTGTGGTTGTGCTTGTTGTCGTTGTCGTTGTGGTCGTCGTTGTCGAGGGGTCTGGTCGTGGTGGTCGTGCTCGTGGTCGCTGTTGCCGTGGTGGTGGTTTGTAGCTGTTGGTGATGCTGTTGCTTTACAGTAGCAGTCGCATGAAAGATAGGAGCCACAGCAATGACCATGACGAGAGCGGTGCCTGGCCTTTGCACTGCAATGGAGGCAAAGTGTCAGCGGCCGCCGCGAGTCTCAGGGCGCCGTTGTGGCCTCTTCCATTCTGTTAGGGTTGCGGTGCGATCTCTCCAACCCTAAACCCTAAACCCTGCAGAAAACAGATTAGGCTGGGTCTTCAGCTTAGGCGACTTTGTGCAGAGCCCATGAGCTGCTCCACCCCATTGCTTCACATGCTTAGGACGGTAGAAGCATCATGGGAGTTGTGGCTGTTGAACCTGTGACAAACTCCGACAAATGCGAATAACATACCAGTAGGTGCCTGAATATGCACGGTAGATATACGACTAAAAGAAGGAACCCTGCAAGGGATGAGGCTTAAACGGATTATTCAAACAACAACGGTGAACCATCCTGACGCAAGATCAGTTGCATCACCCTAAACTACAGACCCCCTACCTATAGTCTCCGCTGTAGTTCTTTTAAGGGGTTACCTTTTAGGATTCTAACCATAAAACGGTTTAGCCCAAAGCAGGAGCTGCAATGGAGACTATAGGCAACTCCAAATGCCTCTAACCCTAAACCCTAAAAGCCCTAAACCCAAAAGCCGCCAACTACCCTGCATTAATACCCCGGATACCCACTATTCTGGACCATAAGGTCTCTAGTAAAGGGCCTGCTAAACCCCCAAACCGCAGTCCTGTCTGGCAGTCGGGCAGGTCGCTTTCACGAAACTCGGCCACGGACCTCGCATTTTCTGCGGTTTAGAGTTTAGGGTATAGGGGTTTGGAGCATAAGGACCTAGGGTTTATAGGGTTTCAGGGCCATGCAGGGGGTTTAGGTTTCAGGGTTTGGTTCCGAGTTTTTTTCGATATTCAGGGTTTGAGGTTCAGATTTTGGGGTTTCGAGCCTGCAAAGGCGTCCGACTTCTGTGTCGACTGCGGCATCAGTACTTGTACTTGATGCCTTAGTAGAGCATGGGGTTCTGAAGCCCCATGCCCCCTTAGGCTTAATTACCCGCCAAGCCTTGGTTTAAGGTCTTGGGTTGAGGTTTAGGAATTTACCATACCAGAATATACTGTACTATAATATCGGTTCAAGGTGCAGGATTTCCCGTTCGTAGAGTTTGGCGCGGCAGATTAAAAATGCCTACACGACAGAGGACTCGCAGCGGCAGAACGGTTCAGGGTTTATGGGAGTTTCCGAAAATAGGGGACCCTGCTTATGGTACCCTATATAGTGGGATCCTTATTATAACAACCCCAAAATAAGGTACCGCTAATTTTCGGAAACTCCCATATGGGTTTAGCATCAGGCCCAAGGACAGGCGCTAACACCGAAAGTGCAATTTTGTATTCCCATGGCAGAAACCCTGTCCCAAACCAGAAACTGCTGCACCTAGATTGTCATACCATACCCCTTTTTGGGTTACCTAGTTTTATGGTTAGGATCTCCTATATAGAAAAGTAGGTACCTGAAAAAACCGGGTAAGGTATGAGCCCATAGGCAGCGTAAGCTTATAACGGGAACCCTTAGAAGCTGTTCCGAACCCTAAACCATCAACCCCAAACTTTATAATAAGCCCCTTCCTAGAACCCCAAAACTAGGTAAAATAATGGCCCAAAACCTATAAAAGGCAATTATTCAACATACTTTTGGGGTCCAGGTTAAAACCCTAAACTCTCCCAAGCCCTTACAGAACCATCATAGGGCCAGCAACGGAGGCTTCGAAGGATACCTCAAAAAAAACCCGCAGGAGCGGCCCCTAGAGCGCAAAGGCTCCTTAAACCCTTGGCCGGGCCCTAATCTTATCTGGGGGCCTTCACAATCACCCTAAACCCTGGACCCTAAACCCCTAAACCCTAAACCCCAAGTCCTAAACTCTAAACCCTAAACCCGGATTCCTTTAAAGCGGTCTATAAGGGTTACTACAAGGCATCTACAAGGGTACTACAATGCAGGGGCCTTAATAATTAGAATAGTATTTTTTGGGGGTTCTTTATCATACTTATAGTGAAATATAATTCGAATAGGTTTTGCGGGGGTTCCTTATCATATGTATAGTATAATATAACCCCAAACCCTATTCTAATTATTGAGGCCCCTACAAAATAGTACCCTTGAAGATCCCTTATAGTAATCCTTATAAACCCCTCTAAAGGAACGCTATTCTAATTATCAAGGCCCCTTCACTAAGGAAGTCTAGGCTGCGAGCCAAGAAGAACGGAGCACCACCTGGACGTAGCGACCCGAGACCTGACTGGCCGAAGGCTCCTTTTAAAGATTTCTTAAGGGTTCCTTTAGGGCTCCTTGAAGTTCCTTTTGGGCTCCTTGAAGTTCCTTTAGGAATCTAAGGGTTCTTTTAAAGACATCTTCAGGGCTCTTGTAGGTTTTTTTCGGAGTTCCTTTCTGGGATTCTTTAATATTGGTTTCAGTATAAGGAGGCCACCATCTGCTATGGAAGCATATGACTGTGGTGGGGCTGGACGCAGTATGCACTAATCCAAGCAACACCAGTCGTGTAGAACAAGGGAGAACCGGACATAACGTCAAACACAAACGACACGGCAAACAGTATCAAAACAGATGCGAGGGAGCATGAACAAGTACACACATTCAGTACGTTTAGAGATATGCATATTTCTATATGTATATAGTATACACACACCTGTATGTCTTCTGTACGTTGATGAATATGTCCAATGCCACCGGGACTCCGAGACCCTTCCTTTTGTTTGGGTTTCATCATCTCTGGTAGGTAGCAGAGAACCCCACATGACCTTCGTTGTCACAGACAGCCATGAGAATCCTGCCATTCGAAGTTCCACTAAACCCTAAACCCTAAACCCCTAAACCCTAAACCCTAAAATACCACAGTGCAGCTCGATATACTTTGCTGTGCTCACGGCTCTGGCGAAGCGCGACCGCAAAACGGGCGACTGCCGCTGCACCGCTCGAAACGCAGCCCGCAGACCTGGGGACTGGAGGACATCCGCTACACTTAGTGACACTACCCATAGGCCCCATAGTAGTTCCTTTTTGGGGTTCATATTTAGAATCCTATAAGGGAATCCCAAAAAAGAACTACTATGGGGCCTATGAGTATTGTTCTCAGTGGTGCTGTCGCGTTCCCTACATCGCCATCATCAGAAACAGCACCCATCACGGCCCATCACCACCACCATCCCGACGACGAGAGCATCGGTGACAACCGGACAAACCAACATCATATTCCATCAACAGGAACGAACAACAGCAACTAACCACCAGTAACAAGCTACCTAGTTGAACCGGCAGTGACAACAACAGCCACCACACACCAGAACATTCAGAAACACAACGACAAGAAAATGGCAACCACGACAATGCGCGCGCACACAGACACAGCAGCACTAGCAGCGACAATTACAGCAACAGCGACAACCAAACACTTATAGAAGCCTTACAGCGGCAACATTTAGAATAGGGTTTTGGGGTGGTGTAAGGTGTTTGTTGGTAGGAATTTTATTAAGGGAGCCCTAATGAAAACTATTGGCAGCTTTTCAAGGCCTATTTTGGTTTTGGGCCTTTGGACCAACGGCGAAAGATTCTGACCTTCTCCTTTTGAGCCCTGCTGCAACTGAACTAAGGATTTAGGGCTTAGGGTTTCAGGTTTGGGGCTTCCGGTTTAGGGTTAAGGGCTTCGGGTTTAGCGGGGATTCAAGGACAACAGCTCGAAGAATTCAAGAGAATGTACTTGTATACTGTCAAGGTTTGGCGTTTAGGGTTTCCTCCAGATCCACTTATAAAGCAGGAAGACGGCCAAACATCTCACACAGGGCGCAAGCAGCCTATCTATGTCGCTCAGGGTAGAAACTTGAAAGCTTGCAGCCCAAAGCTGTGATTCTAGGAGCCAGTCCGCTCTGCGTCACTGCTGGCCTGCCAGGTGGTAGTTTCAAGAGACAGGTGCAGGGTTTCTGTTTACGTCTTTGTAGAGTCTGGGTGTTGATGGCTCGAGACGGTGACCACTGAGGAACTCTACCATGTACAAGTTCCCGATCTGAAATACAGGTTTAGGGTTTAGGGCTGTTGCTTTTCATGCGGTTCCTCGCCCAACATACTCTTCTCAAAACCCTACAATTAGCCCTGCCTCCAATCTAGGCTGTGAAGCTTAAAAAAATTAGCTGCCCTGGCTCAGCTAGAGCGCGGGCGTCGAGCTGTTCAGGGTTCAGGAGTGGTTATTCAGGCTACAAGGAGCTTGCGACGGAAGCTGATAGGGCTTTGGTGTTTAAGGTTTGGCACTATCTTCTCTGCTCCGCAAAGCTGAAATCACGATATGTTCAATCACTCCAGTCGCGCCTACTCTGCTTAATACTTCGGCTTTGCTCCTGCTGTATCGGTATATCGATGCTATAGTTCTCTTGGTATCGTTACTTGCCGTTGCTCTCACTGCCATCGATGTTATTGATGCTGTTTCGCCTCTCTTCTCTGAGTTTCTTGCTAGATCTATTCGCCATCATTCTTGGTGTCGATACTGTCGTAACCGAAAGTCGCTGCCACCGAAGATGTGTATGGCTATCACTATCGTTCCCACTACCCAACCCTAAAACCCTAGCATGTCAGATTATGTCTCGATCATTCCCTGCCTCCAGGCCGAACCTGCCAGAAAACACAGAGAACTTAACCGCTACATCCGCAAATCCTAAAACTCCAAACCCCCGCAACACCCTGAGCCACTAAACTCTCTCTTTCTGTTGGGCTTAACCCCTGAACAGCTCGAAACCTCGAACTGTTGGAGCCCAGACTCAATGCTGTCAAGGGCACCCGACCCACCCTGACATGGTCAATGTCCCCGGCGAGGCCCTCCGTCCGGGCTTGCTGGAGTTGAAATTGAAACACGATACAGATTTCCTGCTTACAAGATGTACCCTTCTGATGGTCACTTAAAGTAGAGCCATGAACATGAACCCAGCTGAGGCCTGGGTTTAGAGGGGTGTAGGTGGAGATTTAGGATACCTAGAGTCCGATGGTTCGGGCACGTCAGCTGTGGGAGCAGGAGAGCTGACTGCTTCATTCATACCCAACCCGAAACCCTGAACCCTAAGGACTGTGAGGACGGCGAGAGGCTTAAAACCTAAACTCAAAGCCCACAGCCCAAATGGGAAACCTTCTTGCTATAGGGCTTTCTTGCGCAGCGTGTGGCCTCTGAAGGTGGAAGCCCCCACATTGAGATCTGCCCTTTGAAGACCATAGTACAGACACTTGTGCAGCACTTGTGCAAGTCCGTTCTAAAGCAACTTTCCCCAAATCATGTGAAAATTTAAGAAACGCCCTAATCCCAAAACCCCCTCACAGAGGGCTTGGCATGCTGGGTTTTGGGCTTTGGGGTTTAGATTTTTAGAGTGCTTTGGGGTTCCGGGTTTGTTGGGTACAAGGTAAGTGGAATAGCAGCAGTGGGAGGGGAGGCAGTGGGTCAGACAGAATCGCAGCAGGAAGAGAAGAACTACAATCTTGGTGCCTTGGTGAATAGATCTGGTTTGGCGGGAATATTCAGGCAAACATATGTACATATATAGGGACCATATTTGAGGGAGTAGTGTTCTTTATCCAGACCCCACGGGGAATGGCAACTTGAGTTGGAATCAGGACTGCCCTGAGCATGTAGATGCAGCCACCTTGTTCCGTCTGCGGTTGCATCCAGTGCCTCGGGCAACTCATTCCAGAACCTACACCCTTTCTACCAAGAGCGAACTCTGAATGGGATGAAGCCGAAGACAAGGGACCCTGACAAATAAGAAGAAGCACCACTGCGATTCACGCAGGAGTCGACAAGGATCCGTTTTAGAAGTACCCCAATCAGGGGCCTCGAATCTTAGTGTAAATTAAATCATGAGAACAGACGGGCTGTCTAGGAGGGCAGTAATTAGGGTTCAGTCTCGGGGGCTGTAGTTTTTAGTGTTTACGGTTCGGCGGATAAGCCTTAGGGATAGAGGTTTGCGGTTTAGGCGTGGTTGAAGTAAACCGAAGCTCACGCTTGCAGAGTTCTGCAGCTGCTACAGGCACGTCCGCTCCCAGGGTTTGCGATTGAAGTTTGGATCTCACATCATAATTATAATTACAGCGAACCCCAGAAAGTTGGAACATGAGCTTAGGATGATTAGTGCTAGGAACCCTTAAGCTTTATCTTAAAGGCATAGGGAGCATAATGTTCACACTTTATGGTCTCTACCATAACTTGTACGAGCTTACGGCTTCGTGCTTGTCGGGATTCCGCGGGAATTTGCCCGACCGGATGCAAGCGAGCAGCTGACAGCAGCAACTCCTGGAATGCTGTGGTCGACCTCACCACTCCATGCGCTGTG
Source organism: Symbiodinium sp. clade A Y106 (assembly GCA_003297005.1). Lineage (NCBI taxonomy): Eukaryota > Dinophyceae > Suessiales > Symbiodiniaceae > Symbiodinium > Symbiodinium sp. clade A. The sequence continues at coordinate 20,142 of BGNK01002436.1, forward strand.
CGATACCGTTAGGGTTTAGCGCTTGGGTAGGGTTCAGGGTTGAGGGCTTCGGGGCTTAGGGAGCGCGTATCTGGATTTAGGGTGTAGCGGGAAGACCAGCCCCCCGTAAAACAGCAAATCTGCAGTGCGAATCCTACTTCTGACGCTACGGTAATCCGTTTCGGTGAAGGGTTCCGGGTTCTTAATGCAGCTGGTTTCACCTGATGTTCGTCTCCAAGCAGTGGGCCGTCTTGTCAGGGTTGCATGACAATCGACAGTACACGGGCCTCGAAATCTGAGGATAACTGCGGTACTAGTAACAAGACTGTGCTGGAAATCCGTGTCTTAACAGCCCGACCAAGCATCATCCTCGGTGCGCTCGTAGCTCCACCCCACCCTAAACCCGAAGCCCTAAAACCTCCAAGCCGCAAACCCTGGCCCCTCTGAGCCCTGAACCCTAATCCCCTAAACCCTACACCCTAATCCTCTAAACCCCTCAGCTCTAAACCCTGAAGCCCGAGATGCCCTTAAGGCTGCAACAACTTCAACCCGGTAATTAAAGTCCTGAGCGTGGAGCCACCAATGCCCTGCTACAGGAGGGCCGCTAATGCTAGAAGCAGGACACAACTTCACCTACGCATTGCAGCGTCTCTTTTCAGCGGAAAACTGTCGCACAAGCAGCCGGCACGCAGCAGCTCGCTGGATCCTTGGTTACAAGCATCGTCGGAGGCTTCCTTCTCCCGGGGTCGTGAAGATGCAGATCCAACTACTACGGTTTAGGGTTTAGGGTTTGGGGTTTAGGGGTTTAGAGTTTAGGGTTTAGGATATTGTGAATGCTCCCTGAAAAACGGTCGTACGTAGTAGCAATTGTTGTAGCGGTGGCTGTAGTAGCACATCATTATCGGCAATACGGTTCAAATCTGTGAGTACTACTGGGTCTTAATCACTGATGCATGGAATGCGAGACTCATCCAGACTCTTTCTCTAAATTACCGACCTCCCAACCCAGAAATCCCACAAATCGGATATCTTCCAGAGAGTCTAGACTTTTTTTTGGTACGGATCCGCGCTGACGCTTGAACATGCACCCGACAAGACACCATCCGATCTTAAAGGATCATAGAATTATAGTATAATATACCCCAAAACCCTATTCTACTCATTAAGGCCCCTACATTACTGCAAGTGCCCGGGTTTCAATGCAAACTCCCATTTTGCGGGGTTGAGGCCAAAGGGTTGCATGATTCGACACATGTAGGCTCTCAAGCCAGTCTCAAAGGGATACGCGCACCTAAGGCAATCTTGCCACTAAACACTGCAACTCTACACCCTGAACCCTGAATCCTAGCCATAAGCCCCGAACCCTGAGCCCTAAACCCCTGAAACCTAAACCCCTAAACCCCAAAATCCTGAAAAGCTGTTATAGGGGCCCCGGAGCGGTGATGGTTTCAGACTTTTGAGAAGTCGAAGTCTTCGCCTCAGGAAGGGGTTTTAGGGTTTTGGGGCTTTAGGGTTTGAGGGGTTTTAGAGTTTGGGGCTTCAGGGTTTAGGGTTGAGGGGCTTGGGGCTTTAGGGTTTGAGATGGTTTGATGTTTTTTCAGTTTGGGGCTTTATCTGGGCTGTTAAGTAACCAGGGAGACAAAAGTATAAACTTGTATTTCATAATGGTTCCTTACGAAAAAAGTATTAAAGTATCCTTTAAGAAAAAAGTATTAAAGTATGGTACTCCAAAGCCCAGTTATGGCTTTAAGTTTTAAGGTGCTGGCCTAAACCCTAAACCCTAAAACCTTAAAACCCTAAGGGCTTCGGATTCCGAGCTTCAGAGTCGGTCTTGCGAGAGTGCTTCCTTGTTACGGCAGGCCCTTGCAATGGCGCTCTCGACGTATCTTAGGGTTTAGCGTTTAAATAGCGGTTAGGGTTTAGGGTTTGCGGCTTTTGGGTTTAGTGTTTAAGTAGGGTTGAGGGTTTGGGACTTTAGGGTTTAGGCTCTAATTTGGTTTAGGGTTTAGGGTCTAGGGTATAGGCTTAGGGTTAAGCTTTAGGTGTGTTGCTTTGAGGGGAAAATTGTTAGAAGCCGGCGTTTCACCCACTTGCTGCCAGGCTCGAACTGTCAACAGATCATTTTCCCAACACCTCAGGTCCTTAACCCTATAGACCCTAAACCCCTAAACCTTAAAACCCTACAGCCCTAGACCCTGACACCTTAAACCTTGAATCTCCGAACCCTGAAAACCTCGACACCCTAAAACCAGGGAGGACGTTCTGACGTTCATTCTCTTTGCCATCGGATAGGCAGTCTTCGTCCTTAAGGCAGACCGACGACACCGATGCAATCTTTGCGATTATTTCTACTATCGCTTACTGCTACTACTACTCATGCCGATATTTTCAGACATATACGACGACCCTTGAATCTACAATGTTCATTGCCATGATTGCTAGTCGTATTGCAGTTGGGGGTTCCTGCGATAATGGTTGATGTGCTCACAAACCTGGTTAGCCGCGAAGATCTTCTACTAATTTCGTCCTACTAACCGATATAGTGTCCCAAGTACCTATAGTAGAACGTTGGGCTTGTATATTAGGAATTGCTATTCTGATTTGGGGGGAAATATCCCCCATATAGGTACTAAGGGCGCTTTAGGTAACCCATCGATGTACAGACTTATGATGTTTTGGATTTAAGAACAACTCGTAACAGCATCCTCGCTATATTCCGGCAGCATTGACACTCACACAACATTTGGCGGTACCTGTTAAACCCAATAGTAAGCCAATGTGCCACGCACAGACATCAAATCACATCGTATTATATCAAAAACCTACAATATCGAAGCCCGACAGTGAGGTTCCCTGAGTCGCAGCCGAGTAGCAAGGAGCTGGCTTCGTCCCCTCACTGCAGAACTTGAGGATGATCGGAAGCCTGAAGAGTCAGAATGCAACAGGGGTTACTGTAAGGATCACTTATAAGACAATATAGTAGGGTATAGGGTCTGAGGATTACGATAAGAGTTAAGATAAAGACTATTGCAAGGGCTACTACAGGGATTACAATAACAGTCATTATACGGAGTTGCATAATTTCTTTATGGACTAGTATAGGGGTTGCTCTATGGATTACGAACCGATAAACAATTAAACCGGAAACCCTAGGCCCCTAAAGACTTAAGCCAATAAGCCCTAACTCAGCTCTAAACCCCGAAACGACCCTGAACACCCCTGAGCCCTAAACCCCCTAAAAGGGCCTAAAACCTGAAACCCTAAACCCTATAGATCCTTATAGATCCCTTTAAAGGAACCCCAAAACCCTAAAACCTAAACCCTTACAAGGGCCTAAACCCCTAAGCCCAGCGCCAACCTCAGTGAGGCGCATTTGATCTCCTCTTGGCAGACAGGCGAGGCCTCACTGCAAGAAGAGCTTCGCAAAAGGAAGGGAGGTCCCTTTGCAAGGGGGGGGGGAGTTAGGGCTTTAGGGGTTTAGAGTCTTATGGGGCTTAGGGTTCAAGGGTTTAGGTGTTGTTGGGCTTAGGGTCTTAGGGGCTTAGGGTGTTATGGGGCTTAGGGTTCAGGGGTTTTGGGTTGAGGGATGGTTACTCTGCTTCTTTTGGGGTTCAGGGATGCATACCCATAGGCCCCATAGTAGTTCCTTTTTGGGATTACCTTATAGGATTCTAAATATGAACCCCCAAAAGGAACTACTATGGGGCCTATAGGTAGGGCATCATAGGGCACTCTTGGGATTTACAGGGCCTGCACGTGAACCGGTGCAGACCTCAAACTATGAGTCCGGAACGCGAAACCAGTGTTTAGTCATAGGCCCCATGGTGGTTCCTTTTTGGGGTTCATATTTAGAATCCTATAAGGTCATCCTAAAAAGGAACTACTATGGGGCCTATGGGTAGTGTATGCCATTGTATGAACAGATTAAGGAATCCTAAGGAACAGTATTTGTTACTGTGCAGACCTCTAGCTACCTCACATCCATGCTGTCCATGAAATTCGCCCCGAGCCCTTAATCTGAACCACGTCTAAGAATCACATGAACAACCCTAAACCCTAAACCCAGATCCCAGCATCTTCCGAAAACCACTCCTGAAACCCTAAACCGTAGAACCCTCATCTCCTAAACCCGTGACCTCCTAAAATCCCTAAACCCAAAACCACCAAACAACAACACACCTAAAGCTCTAACAGGCCCTAAAACTCTTAAAAAGCACCTGAATCAGCCAAAAACCAGAAAAAAAAAAAAAAAAAACTAGAAGACCCCAGCCTCGTAGTGCCCCACAGCTGTAAGGACCGGCTCCTTTCCTGCTAAACACAAGGACTTTGGGGTTGTTGTTGCTTGTGCTTTAGGTGTTTGGAGTTTGAGGGTTTAGGGTTTCAAGGGGTCTAAGGCTAAGGGTTTGGGTTCTGGGATTTTTGGAGTTTTGGAGTGTTGGGTTTTTGTGCTTTAGGGCACTAAATTCAGGGTGTACGTTCACATGCTCACATGCCACAACAGAGCGAGCTGCGTCTCAGTTGGGGAAACATCACCTCTGACCGGTAGTAGTGCTTCGGCGATGTTCAGGCTTGTCGAGGGATAGAGGCAGGCAAGCAGCAAAGAAATGCGATCGGGAGCTCGTCAGCTTCAACTGAGACATGGGGCACACTACCCAGAGACTCCAATATCAGGTCCAATATCCCTTAATTAGGGAATATACATTACTTATATTATAATAGGGATCCTATAATCCTATATATATATATATACACTCTAGTTTAAGGCATATTCCTTTATATTCAGGGATATTGGAGTCTTTGGGTACAGCGTCTCGACATCACCATCACCGCCGCCCATCACCGACACCGCGGCCCAGCTGTCGCCGTGCACAGCCACCATCACAACCTCAAGCAGCAACACGATCACCATAATTGTCGCCGGCACCACTCACCACCAGCAAGATTAGTCATGATCGCCATGTTCCTCCTCCTCCTCCTTCTCCTCCTCGTCCTCGGCATCATCAGCACCATGATCGCAAAAACCACCGATACCACATTGAAACGTTCAAAATCTCAACCCAAGACTCCCACGACTGAGCCGCAGCGCAAGCTGAGCGCGCCTCGGAGACAAACGAACATAGCTTTCGCCTGAAAGCATGCGAACTCGGAGCATTCAGGGTTAAGGGTTTTAGTGTTTCAGGTTTATGGGCTAGAGGCTTTAGGGTTTAGGGTTTAGGGTTTCGGGTTTATGGGCTTAGAGGGTAGAGGGTTTGGGGCTAGGGTTGAATGCGTATGGGCTTAGAGGGTTTTGGAGTTTAGGGCTTGGGTGTTCGTAAGTCCAGAAGTGATCTGGTCAAAGAACCCTTACGCCTCAAGTCAGGGTTGACTTGAGTCCAAAACGATGCGGGAGTTTCCGAAAATAGGGGACCCTAATATAGTACCTTAAATAGTAGGATCCTTCTTATAAAGACCCCAAATAAGGTACCCCCCTAATTTTCGGAAACTCCCATGCTGTTCTGAGCCGCTCTAACTCTGCGCATACTCTGTCGCGTTGCACGGACAGTACCGCCAAGAAACGTCTTTTTTGTAAGTCAGAGCTCGGAAGTACCAGTCTATCAATAGCCGAACCCTCAAGTTAGCTTTCGGAATCAGAACAGTATCGAACCCTAAACCCTAGCCTATAAACCCTAATCCCTGATACTTAAACCGTGAACCCTTAACCTCAAAAAACCCTAAACCGAGGCAATCCTGGCCTTCTCAACAAAGACGTGTACAGCGAGCTCATCTCCCGGGTGGACGGACATGCGAATGTTGACCTTCGGATTTCAGGCATGCGTCACGGTGGTTGCTCTTTGGTCCCAGGTATGCCAATTGTGCATAAGCTAAACCACCAGGAACTACCCAGAGACTCCAATATCCCTTAATTACGGAATATACCTTAAATCATATTAGGGCTCCTAGTATAATTTAAGGTATATTCCTTAATTAAGGGGTTTTGGAGTCTCTGGGTAGTGTGGGTTGGAGTGTCGGATCCAAGATCAAGGCTAGCTGGTACTCGCTATTGGAGCAGCTAGAGAAGCCCCTCGTCGGGTCCAAAGCTCTTTTTGGACTGCTGCCACTAGAAATTGGTTCATAGGACAAGAAGTTGTTCTATAGATGCAAGTCGCTGACGTCTAGGTTTACACTGAGAAGGGGAATGAACCCGGGACCTTACTTGCTCGAGGCGAAGCTAGACACCTGGTCAGCCCTACCGACCTCCTTCCGCACGGAGTTTCTTCACCAGCGTATGACTTCTAGGTCTGTATTAGCACTCATACAGACCAAGTATGTGTATCGAAAAAATACATGTGTATATTGTAATATACATGTGTGTATGTGCATATATATATATATGTACATAATATGTTCAGCTGTTTGCTCGCTTGTTTCTGTTTTTACTTAAGAGTATTTGTCTTTGTACATGTATACTCCTGTGGCCCGGAAAGTGATGTCAGAAAAATGGTCGTAGATGGTCGTAGACACGAGAGGACAGCAATCTTACCTGCCCTGTGCCTACATCAGAGAAAGAACGCACCTCAGTTTCTTGATTTCTGCCTCACAAGCGCGCATCGCAAAGGATGCATGTCGCGTTCGCGGTGGGGAAGATACATGGACACACTGTAGCTTCGGGATCACTATGATCACTTCAGCTTCGAGTATTATGAGTTGTTTCGGTCTCAATCGAAGAAAAGGAGGCACACACAGGGATGTAGTACCGTACTGATTGTGCCAGACGCGCCACGGGTCATGCACTACACAAGCTTGGCTGTGGAGCTCGCGCTATGTTTGCAGGATTCTGTAGGTAGCTCACGAGATGCTAGGTCACGGACCAGGTTTTGGGTTCTGGGGCTTAAGGCTTCGGGGTTTAATTGCGGGTTTCAGGTTTTAGGATTTAAGGGTTTAAGGGTTTACGGCTTAGGGAGCCCACGTAGGTTTTCGTTCCACTAGTCGTACACACATAGTCTGTCAGCACGCCTACATCAGGCTAGCGGCGTAGCCGTGCAATTCGTAAGAACACAATTGAGCAGCCCAAGCAGCTCCGCACACTCAGTTAAGCTCTATGCTGTGAAACCATGATGCACGGCCAGTCTGACATGCAACCACCACTCCACCCGCCCTCACCCCAAAAAACCTCAAAATCTTCATGTAGAGAAGACCTGACAGAACACAACAAAGAAGCCTGAAAAGCTCATAAATAACCTTAAACCCTAAACCAACCCTAAACCCTAATCCTTTATAAGCCCTTCTACTAAACCTTCTGAGATCCCCGGCGTAGAAGGCCCGCGCATCGCGCTGCGGGTAGCAGGACTCCATCATGGACGGCACGCGCCCCTTGCAAGGTTTGAGGTCCAGGGTCTTCGACTGGATAGGGTTTCTTTCAAAGGGGTCTATAAGGATTACCACAGGGGGTATTATGGGGGTTTAGTATAGGGGCCTAAATAAGTAAATATTATTCCTCAGGGCTTCAACTGGCATTTGAAGGATGCCTGTGAACGCATGTAGGATTCACATTTTGGGTGTTTTTGGGCTAGATTCGGCTAGATGTTATTATGATCAGCTGAATATTTTACAGAGTTTGGTCGATTGGAACTCTAGTGGGCTCGCAGGGTGCAGAGTTGGAGGATGCTCGGATGTCACGCTTCTGGATACTTGGTGGTACAGGTGTGGAGTCTTTGGGGAGTTTCCCAAAAAATTAGGGGTACCTTATCTTGGGGTCCTTATGATAAGGATCGTACTATTTAGGGTACGATTTTAGGGTCCCCTATATTCGGAAACTCCCATTAAGGCATCGCAAGGACTCCCGCCAAACTGGAAACAGGCACGGCATACTGGGTACTGCTCGCCTTCTGTCTGCCAGGACCTTATATGGAGGCTGTTAAACATACTGGTGATACCTCTTTTCGGGGTCCTCACAACAAGGAGTCTACGATTTCCCAATTTCAGAAAAGAGCTGATCCTAGTATAGAACCCTGAACAGTATGATGCTTATTACAAGGACTCTTGAAGAAGGAACCCATTAACAAAACACTAGACTCCTCACACGACCTTATAACACTCTGCAAAACCTTATGAAACTCAAACTCTAACAAACCCCAAATTTAGGGCTGTCGAAGGTTTTCCCTCGCTTTGCAGGTTTATTCAACTCTAACGTGCCGGATGGGGCATGGGGTCTGGGGTTTCGGAAAAACCCAACATTAAAATGTACACCCAGCAAGTTTTCAAGGAACCCTAGATCATCGCATTCATGTGAATCTGAACCCTTGTCTGAAGCCTACCTTCACGCAAGCCAGGCTCGAGCAGTGCTATTTTCGAGCCCAACACCAAATCTAAAATCCTAAACCTTTTTGACCTTGGCCCTGAACCCGTAAGTACACCCTAAACCAACCAACCAACCTATGCCCCGACCGAACCGCCGGGACTGAACCTTACGGTGATAGGCTGTCCCGGCCTGAAAGAGAACGTTGTACATGTCACAGTCTGTAGATCTGACCACATAGCTCGCCTGCACGAAGCAAGGAGCATCAGGCGGCTTCAATTTAGGCTTGAGGGGTCTAGGCTTAGGTTTGGGGGGTTGGTACAGAAGCAATATAAGGACTGACCGGACTGACTATGGTATCCTTCAAGTAGACCACGGGTGTGGATAGGAGGGCCAGTACAAACAGCATGAACTCATCACTGATCTGCAAGTGCTGCTGAAAGTCCTGATGTTGGTTGATGTATCCTGTTAGTTCTCCGCTGGTTGCTTCACTCAGCAACTTTCGGCAGTCTGGCCTCGTCCTACATTGCGGTTGTGGTTTCATATATCTACTGCATGCGTACACATGTCTTCGTGTCCAGCCCAATGAGATGCTTGCTGCTGGTTTACGCTTCCTATGATCTTCGCACCCATGCCTGCACATGGACAGTGCCCACGTTACCACCGGACTGATCCCTAGCGCGACGTGTGTCGCTAACACATATCAGTTATGATGGACATACATTTTCACCTCCAACTCACAAGACCAAACCTCACATCATTTTCCAAAAACCCGAAGAAACCCGAAACTCCGAAGCAGACCACTTCACCGCCAATCGACTGTGCCATCAAGCTCTTCCCTTCGCACCAGAATCCACAGAACACACTCAAACTCTGCACCGGACCAACAGGTCTCTCGTGTGCCCATGACAAACCTAGAACCCCCTTAAGCCGGAATCTTTGGCTTTACGTAGCAGTACTGTTACATGAGCTCTCAAGCCCACGATGCTCCGAATCCATGCGTGCCGAACTCCGACATTCTGACTTGCCTTCAAGTATTTCTCTGGTGTGAAAGGGGCACCCGCTTTCCTTGCGACAGGCTTGATGACGCTTAAAACGATTTTGGGTTCAGGGTTTCGGGAGCTGATGTTTGCTAGAGTGTGAACCAAGACTGGCACAGAATGGGTGCTACAGTTTTTCGTGGTCTGCTGACTGCGGGAAGAAGACATTTTTCGCCTCGTACTCCTCAACAACTACTAAACATTGCACCGCTGTTTTGCTCATGATTGGGCGGGCGAGGTTGACGACAGATACCTCGCTACGCAATACTAATGTCGATCCGAGCATCAAAGTGGTCGAACATAACCTTGGGGCCCATGTGCGTGTATACATGCGTATGCATATACATATATACATATGTACAGACACGAAACAGGCAACTGAACCCTGAAGGAAGCTGCAGTCATAACCGAGCCACAGGGGAACAGAATGTTCACCACACTTGACCATCGGTTTCTTGATCACTTTTGAAACAGCAACACACATCACTGCAAGTCTGATTTGTTGGTGCAGTTTGTGATCCCATGGTCATAACCAGGGCATATCGTCCATGAGCTTCGGTCACCGTGCAAAGTGTGGGGCTGCATCGCTTACTCCAAACACCTGAAACCTTGAACAGGCGTGAGCCCGCGAGCCGAAAGAGTAGGGTTCCGTGTTTAGGATTAAAGGCTGGGGTTCATGTAGAGACGATGCTTGCAAACCTTAGTCGACTGAAGATACAGGTAGTTCCAAAACTTGGGTTTAGGGCCAAAGCTGACTGCACCTGAGCCTATACCCACATGAGGTCGAACAGCGACAGTCTGAAGACGTTGCCTCGGGCTCTTTTGTGGCTCCATAATATGCTGGCAGGGCTCGGGTATGCAGAATAGAATCGAAGGGATGTCTTTGAAAACTTACTCCTGCTCGGGTCCGTAAACTTTCTCAGGTCCTGATGCAGGGAGCAACAAGGGAGTTTCCGAAAATAGGGGACCCTAATATAGTACCCTAAATAGTAGGATCCTTATTATAAGGACCCCAGAATAAGGTACCCCTATTTTCGGAAACCCCCACAAGGCTTGAGCATCAGTTCGTGCTTAAACGGACAATGTGCGCATGGCCATGCAGGGACTGCCGGCAAAGGCCTTCATCGCAAAAGAACGTGCCACACAGACCAAGACATGCCATGGACTCATAGACCCAGAAGGAATAGCTCTGGAATCTAATTGTCTGCCCTGCTGAGCCTTGGCGAACGCATCGTATGCTTTGGCGTCCGCTCCACCTTGTCAGCTTCTAGGTTCCCCAGTAGCCCCTTAATAATAAGGGTACCCTTTTTCCTACTATTCGGTTTTAATAAGGGAACCCCCAAAAAAAAGGGTAAAAGGGTACTACTGGGGAACCTAGGCTTCATGGCTGGGGATATTCCAGGCTTGAGTTCGCAAAAGATTGGGAAAACCAAATATGGGTGGTTGTCAAAATTATGGTCCCTTTTTGGGTACCCTAAATAATAGGTGCCGTATTATAATAGGGACCCAAAAAGGGACCATAATTTTGACAGCCACCCATATATGGATCCTACGTAGTAGGGCATGTTGAGTCATGCAGGATCTTTCTAACAATGTGCCGCATGTGCCCCCATAATTTAATTAAATAACCCTCAGTTTCCTTTGCATGACCCGGGCCAGTCCAACCTGACAACGGGGAGCTTCATGCCCTGTCTGCAGCTGCAGCGGCTATATGCGCCGGTCGCAGAGATCTGGCAAAGGTTCAAGCCAAACAGGCCTGCGAATGGCAGAGTGACATAGCTGTGCCAACAGCGAGTCGAATGGAGTGACATCGATGTTCGAAAGGAAGGTTCCCCGGCCGTGAAATCAAAGCTGGACTGCGACTGCGACGACGACTGACTGCTGCTGCGACTACTACTGCTACTCTGCTACCGTAGTTGCTGCAGCTGCCGCTGCTGCTGTAACCACTGCTACTGCTGGCTACTGCAACTTCTTTCGTGCCTTCCTTTTCAACTTTGCCCACCGCCTCGCATGTACAGCGACCCGTCATCAGCGAACATCTGCGTGTCCTGCTGATTGCTGGCGACAGCACTGAGAATGTTAAAGGTTTATGTTGCAGGGCTCATAGGCATGGACTGGAGGAACCATAGAGAATTAAAAGCAAAAGCCAAAGAAACATCTTGAGCCTGGAACCCTGACGCCCAAAAACGCAAGCCTGAGCAAGTACCACTGAACTGTGAGCTTTGGAAGGAATGAACTACGGTTTCAGAGTGACAAGCCCAGGTGAAGCAAGAAGAACCTTCAGAAACGTCTGAAACCCCATGCGCATCCCGTCCCACGGGAAGAGGGGTGCCGCCGGAAACTCCGGCGTCGTGTCAATCCGAAGTGTGTCGAGAACGCGGATGCCTCGAAGACAGAAGGCGCAGGTTCGATGCTCAACTTGAGTCGTCTAGAGATCTGCTTGGAGTAGAAAGTATAGTGCACGGTCACAGGTAAGTGCTGAATTTTGCATTATTCTGATGGTGCCAATGATTTTTAGCAGTACGTTCACTCCGAGAAGGCAAATCAACAGTCTTTGCAGTACTGTCTGCTGAGTCTGACGACTGCTGACTCTGATGACGGAACTCATGATGAGGATGATGATGATGATGGTGATGATGATCATGATCATGACGGTTCTTATGATGATGCTGACAGTGATGATGATGATGATGATCTTGGTGGTGGTGAAATGATGGTGGTGATAATGACGACATTGATGGTGACGGCGATGATGATGCTGATGGTGGTGGCGCTGACGAAGAAGGAGCTGATTATAATGATGCTTATGATGATGGTGATGGCGGTTGACGGCAGTGACAACAACTCCAAGCCTCATGCGACCTACCCCTGGAAGCTCAGATTCTATGCCTCTGCAACAGATTACTGCGAGGACCTTCGACGATGTGCGGGCGCACAAACTTGGCATTTGGGGTTTAGGCTTTAGGCTTTCTTGGGGGCGGGGGGACGTCGACACCCTTTGACTCAATGCGCCCACCTTTGCCCACGATCTCAATGACATACTCGGTGGCCAGAATGGCCAGGTTCTGCTCCTGCGTGGGAGTTTCCGAAATTTAGGGGTACCTTACTTTGGGGTCCTTATAATAAGGATCCTACAATTTAGGGTACTACATTAGGGTCCCCTATTTTCGGAAACTCCCATATCGGGTTTGGCTTCTAAGGGACTTAAACGGCTTGGCTGTTTCGGACAAACGGCCCCAAGCCTGCAATGCCGCTAGAAAGCGAAACTGGGGTCGCTAGGTATTGAATCTAACTATGGGAGCACACATAGATTGAGTGCGTACCGAATCCAGTTTCGCCTATGTGGACCCATTGAGCTGCTAGTCTGAGAAAGAGCTCTCAATTTTTAAACCCAGTGTGAAGATCAGAGATGGCCAACTCAAGTAGGGTTCGGGCAGGGTTTAGGGGTGGGGGCATGCAGGTTGGCGATGACAAGCGCGTCCACCTACTTCGTACCGTTCAAGATGATGGGCTGCATGAGCGAACCACACTTCCTCCACACCAGGTTCCTGAGTAGCCTCTCAACAGTAAGGGTACCCATTTCCTAATACTCAGCTTTAATAGGCACTACTCAGGAACTTAGACACTACGAGACCTGACAAGGGGGAGCCGGGGAGGCTGTTCGGCAACATGCACCAGGCTTGGCATCGCGACATGCCTTGCAGCCACTTTAGGCTTCATTCCACAAAGCTTTACCACGGCTTCGAATCCCAGAGCTACCAGTGGATTCCTTACAAAATCTCGTGACAATACCGGTCAAAATGTCGCAGTGAATAGAATAAGCCTTGAACGAGGCTGCAGACATGTGTTCAGGAGTATTGCTGCGGCAGTGAAATTCCTTTGCTTGAACAGGCCGCGCGGCCCTGAAACCCCGGCTACGATCCTAAGCAACAGATGTAAGTGCTTAGCCTTAAACCCTGCCTCTTTATCCAAACCCGAAGCCCCAGCTCAAAATGGGCCGACAAACAGCGAGCAGTAGAGGTCCTTCAAATCTGCCAAGGAAACGCCCTGAGAAGCTTCTGACAGCATTGTTGTGGTGGATTTCACACAAATATTCGATAACTATCATGAATACAAACATCAATCCACTGTAAACGTACTTTAGCATGACATACCAATATGTAATTCAGCATGTTACTATACAATATTATCTCTCATGATTTCACACAATAGAGTCTAATCCAACCTAATATTGCCTGTATTGCCAAACCTGTTGTAATATAGTATAATCTAAAATTAACAGTACGATACAATACAATACACTAGGCTAAACAAGCAGAAACTATAAGCAGAATGTGAAATATGAACTGCAGGATACCCCAGGCCTCACGACCCTATTCTAAGTGTTAAAGCACATTCCCCCTAAACCCTAAACCCTAACCCTCAACGAACTGAACAAACGTGGACAGCCGGCAAACTCAATCCTGACAAAACTCCCGAAGCTGAGGCCCCAAAGCCCCACAGAGTCCTTCAACAAGCCCTAATATAGAACCCTTATAGTAGCCCTTATAGACCCCTTTAAAGGAACCTAACAAGCCCTAATATAGAACCCTTATAGTAGCCCTTATAGACCCCTTTAAAGGAACCTAACAAGCCCTAATATAGAACCCTTACAGTAGCCCTTATAGACCCCTTTAAAGGAACCTACCAAGCCCTAATATAGAACCCTTATAGTAGCCCTTATAGACCCCTTTAAAGGAACCCCCTAAACTAGAACTTGGAGGATCATGGGACTTAGTAGCCACCAATCTACCGGACCATTCCACTAGACCCCAAACCCTGAACCTCTAACTCTAGTTCTTTTTGTAGTATAAACCTTCCGGTACTCTTAACAGAAGGCGGCACATAAAAGCCTAAACAACCTAAACCCTAACCCCCCCCCTTAACCCTAACCCTCCCCCTTAACCCTAAACCCTAAACCCCTAAACCCCCCAAACCCACGTGCCAAAATGAAACCCAAAGAGCCCAAGACCTGAATCCCAAAGCCCCAAAGTCCTCAACCTGGACTCCGAAATTCTCGTTGAACCCTCTACTTGAAGGGGCAGGGGACTTAGTAAGTTGGTTATAAATAGGGTTATAATTAGGATAACTCCATTTAGGGCACTTATAACGCTACTTATAACCTACTTACTAAGTCCCCTGCCCCTTCAAGTATAGAGCATTTTCGATAACTCTTCTGGAACCCTATTTGAACTATAAAGACCTTTGCGAGTTATCCAAACGATAAAAACCCTTGCGAAACCTGTTATGACTAAAGACATATAAACCCCTTAAAGCAACTACACAATTGCTACCTTCAGAAGAAAACAACAAAAAAAAACAGCTCAAAACCCAGAACAAAACTAGCTCAAAACCCCGAACTCCATGCCGGGCTGCCATGATTTGCATCAGAGCTAGGCTCCGGATTCGCTCTGCGAAAGCGTTCAGCGATTCGATGCGAACCTTGCGGCGATGTAGGGTTTGGGGCTTCAGGGTTTAGGGCTTTCTAAGGGGTTTAGGGGTTTAAAGTTTTCGGGTTTAGGGTTTTAGGCGTTTAATGTTTAGGTGTTAAGGGTTTAGGGGTTTAGGGTTTAAGGGTTTAGGGCTTCAGAGGTTCATGGAGCTTTAGAGGTTTAGGGCTTGAGGGTTTGGGGCCTTACTTGTCCAGTATCCTGGGGGAACTAAAGGCTAATTGTATACTACAAAATAGCCTTACTACAAAATAGCCTTAAAACCCTAGTTTATGTTTTCTAGACCCCTGTCCTACCTAAAACCAACATTGCAGGTCCTTGTCTGGGTTTAACCAGTTCTATATTTAGGATCCTCAAGGTAACCCAAAAAGGAACTACAATCGAGACTATAGTTAAAGTTGCTGCTGCATGCTGCTGCTGCTGATGTTGCAGAGCCGAACGTTTCTGTCGTGGGTCGTGGCAATGCTGGCGGCCTTGGCTTTGCCGTTGATGCTTTTGCTGCTGATTTGGCTTCTGATATGCCTGTTGCAGCGGCTGACACTGTTGCTGCCGCTGCTGCTGCTGCCGCCGGTGCCAGTGCTGAAGCTTGTGCTGATCTTCTGCTGCCGTTGCTGATTGATTGTGCTGTAGCGGTATCGCAGTCGCTTCGACGGCATGGTCTTGCTCGCCTTGTTGTGTCGCTCGCTGTATGTATTCATGGCACGGGAAACCAACATCAAGTTATAATTAGACAGGGACAACAGGACATACAGTTCGAAAGGGGCAGGGAAACCACACCACCAAACAACCTGAGCTCAGGCTATGTGGCGGCAACGTGGCCGCGTTTTCGCTACGAACTTCTCCAGCTTCAGCATTCACCCCAGGAGTAAGCCTCTGGCGTGTCCGTTCGGCGCAGTGTCCTGCTGTCACAGATGCCACAGCGAGGATGGAAGGGCACCCTCAGCCCTTCACCCTCATCCCCTCGGCTTTTAAGTAACCAGGGAGAAAAAAAAGTATAGACTTTTATTTCATAATGGTTCCTTTAAGGAAAAAAGTATTAAAGTATGGTAGCCCCTTGAGCCTGATACCAAGTTGGGAAACGCCAGTCTGAAAACAATTTGCTTTCACGCACAAACACATGCGTACATACATACATACCTACGTACGTACATACGTACGTACATACATCCATGCATGCATGCATACATACACACACACATGATACGTGTGCACATGCCTATGCATATTCATCTACGCATGCATGTGTATATGTGTATGTATCATGCAATGTGCATATATGTATAAGTACATATAAATAGACACTGATTTGTTTTATGTATGTATCTGCACACAGATACACACGCACCCGTATGTATATACACCCACACATCTGCGAGACCACAACCATGCTGTTGTACGTTTGCGTGTGTGTGTGTATGTATATATATATACATGTGTGTGTGTGTGTGTCTGCACATCAATAGTTCTGCCTGTGCGTGCACGAGCATTTGCCTATATAGGCACGCATGCATACATACTTGCTGAAACCATCTTGAATTTCTTACTTACTTACTAACTTTCATGCGCACATACACACATGCATATACATAGACTCAGACATACACATGTACATATACACATACATCCATCCGCCCATCGAACCATCCATCCATCCATCCATCCATCCATTCAGCCATCCCTCCATCCATCACTGGATGGATGCATGCATGCATCCATACACACACGTACGAGCATGCATACATACACATACGTACGCACATACGTACATACTTACTTACATACGCGCATGCATATATGCAACCATGCAAACATACATACAAAATACACATACAGAACAAACATGCATGACATACACAACGTACAGGACATGCAGACCGGCATGCAGACAGATGGGCAGACAAATCAACAACGATACAGCTCACCATGGCAACGAACAGCGATATAGATAGTTGTACACATGTACATATACACATGCACGCACACACACACAGACATACAAAAAAACACATGTATACGTACGTATACATACATACATGCATGCATACATACATACATAGATATATATAGATACACCTATATATATATACACACATATATATATATATATATATACTAGGTTGAAGACACATGCCTCCTGAAGACACTCCGGAGTTGAGGTTTTGGTTGTCAGGAGAGCAGAGGAGCACCAATCCTTTAGCCCGACAGGCAACGACAAACCATCAATAGTCTATCTGGGCTTTTAAGTAACCAGGGAGAAAAAAAGTATAAACTTGTATTTCATAATGGTTCCTTTAAGGAAAAAGTATTAAAGTATGGTACTCCAAAGCCCAGCTATGGACCTGAATCTCCAATGCCCACTGCAAGCAACCCAGCATGAAATGACAGTCACTTTATACAGCTTCAGCCTGAAAATGCAATCTCAATGGCTGAAGTCCTCGCAGTGGACTCGCACAGGCATGGAAAGCGTTTTGCGTTCCTGCTGCACTCTTGCGAACAGGCTTCAGGGTTGAAGGTTGAGGATGCTTGAGCAGACATGCAGATGATCATGGTCAACTCCACTTCTTGCTTTGGTAGACCACTCAATCTCCTCAAAACAAGCGATACCTAAACCTTAAAGCCAAAACCCTATAACTAAGCCCTAGGTCACTGTCCTAGGTCGGGCATCCGAAATTGAGTCACCAATTCTATCCGGGGGTTCCTCACTCTTGTACGAACCCTCCGCGAGTATGGTGTTGTATGGGCTAAGGCTTTAGGGTCTAGGCGTTGAGTCTTGTGGGATCTTAGGGTTCAGCCTACCGCAGTAAACGCAAACGAGCAACTCTTTCAATGGGGCGTCTGCTAGGACAAGGCAATGCATTCGGAGTTGCACCAAACAAGTTTAAGCACGCATGACAAAGAAACCTCGAAACCTAAACCCTCAAACCTAAACCCGAACCAAACCTTGAAATCTAAACCCGGCTTATGGCCGCCAGAGTTTTGAGGATCTTCGACTCATCCTGCCTCTTTATTAAGGGGCGTTAATTCCGACAATCGCCTTCCTCAGGGGTCCCAAACACAATACCTGGGCTTTTAAGTAACCAGGGAGAGAAAAGCATAAACTTTTATTTCATAATTGTTCCTGTAAGAAAAAAAGCCACTAAAAAGGGCTCCCCATTGGGGCTTTATGGAGCACCTAAGACCCACATCGGCCTGAGCCTCGCTAAAATAATGAAGGCTTGAAGGCTCCCGTATATTCTGGGAGGAAGGAGGTCTTCGTTAGGGGGGCTGGTTAATACAGGGGCCCTTAATTGGGTATATTATACTATTATTATAATAGGACCCCCCCAAAGGCCCTTAATTGGGTATATTATACTATTATTATAATAGGACCCCCCCCCAAAAAAAAAATATATATATATATATATATATATAGTTGGTAATTATTAAGCCCCTATGTTAGCTGTTGAGAGGGCTTAATACCGAAACCCAATCCCTGTCTCGTCGCTGAAGCCAGACACCTCGGTACACCCAACCCCATGAAGCTTAGAAAAGATGGACTCACGGCTTCCGGCTTATTGCTTAAAGGCTTTAGGGTCTTAGGTTCAAACTTTTGAGTGGCTGGTTGAGGCTATTGGAATCCAGATTGGCATTTTTTGCGGGAATCTTAGGGCTCTCAGGCTCCATTCCCAAACCCTAAACCCCAAATTTAAACCTTTAAGCCCAAAAGCCCCAAACCCTAAACCCGAAACACCAAGGCGCCTGACTCCACGCTGGCACCTCAAAGGAGCAAGTCGACTCCAGGTCTCTGCTTGGGTAGCCGGGAGGATCCTCCAGAAGGTTTTGAAGGGCTCTTGGGGCTTTGGGGCATAGGGGTTTGGAACCCTAATCCCTAAACCCCTAATCCCTAAACCCTAAACCCTAATCCCTAAACCCTTAATCCTTAAACCCTAATCCCTAAACCCTTAATCCCTAAACCCTAAACCCTAATCCGGGCTTCAGGCTTCGCGTTTAGGGGTTCGGTACCCTGGGACTCCAAGTATACAAATAGTACCTGGCTGGGGAGGTCTACAGTCTGTAAATCGTAGAGTCTTAGGGTAGGGTTCGGGGGATCTCGTACAATATAACTAATATAACTATATCGGATCTATAACAAAAACCTGGTTTGTAATGTTCCATATTACTCGGTGTACCGTGGGGTTCAGAAATTTCGGGCTGCCGTAGATGGAGGATCGCTACTAAGAAGCGTCTGTTGATGGCCTTGGCGCGCATCCCCTAAGCCCCAAACCCTAAACCATCCTAGCGTTATTCTGCTGAAGCTGAACCATGAACCCTAAACCCTAAATCCCTAAACCAGAAAGTTTCCGAAGCGTAGGCTCGAGCGCCTCATCCCTCAAAGCTTCTTCGGGGTCTGGAAAACGTAAGGGCGTTGTAAATTTCGGCTATTTCATCGATGTTCCCTATGCTACCCAGGGTGAGCAAGATCTGGTTGTTTAGGTTCAAGGGTTTTGGGTTTTATGTTCAACAAAATCGCATATTTTGGAAGACTCCGTTCCGAAACCTTCCTCCACTTCTTAAGGCTTCCATATGAGGGTGTAGGGTTTCGGAACTCTGAGACCTGATAATCCGGCGCAGAATGCTTTGGAAGCCTACAAGCCGTAGCTTTTCATCTCGAAGCCTGTCAAGGCTTAACCCCGCTCTCGGAAACTCTAGAACAAAAAGCCAAAAAATCTCGAACCCTGACCCCTGGACCCGACCGACTCTGACCGAAATTTCCTGCGCCGCCGGAGACGGCGCTGCCGCTGGTGCCGGTGCTGGTGCCGGCGCCGGCACCGATGCCGCCGAAGCCGCTTTGGCTTCGGGGGCCTCGGCTCTCGCACTAAACTCCTAGAGCGAATCCTTAACAGGAATCCTTGTTCAGGAATGCATATTGATGAATCCTTAAGAGGGAATCCTTAAAGGAAATCCCAAAAAAGAAATCCTTCGAGGAAGCCCAAAAAAGCAATCCTTACCTAAACTTGAACCCTAAACCCTGAACCCCCAAGCCCTAAACCCCTAGGCCCTAAACCCCTAAACCCCTACAACCCTAAACCCTAAACCCCTAAACCCTAAACCCCTAAAACCCTAAACCCGAGAACCGAAACCCTCAGCCGGGGCCTTCTTCTTTTTGGGCTTCAGAAAGCCCCCGCTGCCGATGAAGAGCTGCAGGTCCTCGTGAGCTGGGCTTCCCAGGGACTCCAATATTTTTTAACTAAGGGATATATACCTCAAATCACATTAGGGGTCCTACTATATCTTGAGGTACATTCCCTAATTAAGGGATATTGGAGTCTCTGGTTTAAGTTTTAGGGCGGCTTCAGGGGTCTAAGGGGTTTGGGGGTTATAAGCTTTCGGGTTTAGGGTTGAAGGGTTTAGGCGACGATATGAAGGGGCCGAAACAGGGACCTTCATGGTTAGCCTAGGGTTGTGGGATATCTTATCGCGAAGTTATGAAAAGGCGCGGAATAGATCAAACTAGCTCTTCAGCCCCGATCAAAATCAGCAGCCTTTGAGTTCCAAGCTCGGGATTCTGCCCCAAGTTGCTCACTAGGGTATATTGTTCACCAGCTCAAGTACATAACGAAGAAGGGGCGTTTACCCAAGCGGAGTCGCATCCGGGCAGTACACCTTATACATCGGAAATAGGACGCCGTTGCTGAACCCAACCTTAGCATCACTTGAGTGTCATATCCACTGGCTTTCTTGGTGCTACCTGCATCAAACAATTCCCGTACTTCCTGTCATTTCGTACTTATGCGCGCTCGTACCATATACTAGGACGAGCAACCCGTCAACCCCAAACCCATAGCACCCCAACCCTCAACCAAGAAGCCAGAAGAATTCCAGGCACGTGCTTCCCAGCCACCGCGTCGTGCAGTCGGGCCAACAAGCGTCTTTGGCTNGATAACCATATCCCCTCTCTTCCTTGCATTTTCGATGTGTGCGCCCCCGCCACCAACAACGAGCCCCCACCCCCCCCCCCCCCCCCCCCCCCCACCCCGGCCCCAACAACAACACCTAGCATACTCTCTCTCTCTCTCTCACACACAAAGGCTCCCATAATCACCATGCTCCGTCTCATCTAAAATCTACCTGGACCCCATAAAACCTTCCTCTTTAGGGCTCCCTATTATGATTTCCTTGTATCAAGTCCTTAAGACGGTAGGTTATTTGGGGTCCAGGTAAACCCTAAACCCTTGAACCGTCTCATGATGCAAACGTTCACAGCCCTGTCCCCAATATCGAACCCAACACATCCAAGTCCGCCATGGAAGATAAAGGCAACTTGACTGTGGAAAGGACATCGTAAAGCTTTGCGTGATATCTGGTACTAGCAAGAGAACCATTGAGCCCTCACGTCGGGTAATTTGTAGCCCAACTCCAGCAAACTTCAAACAAAGGTGGAAGCCCCCGCGCCCAAGCGTGGAAAACCCGTCATCCTGAAGTGCCTATGAACAGTGAGACACACGAAGATATGTCTCCCTAACTCATTGTCTGCAAATCCCACAGCCAACAAGCCACAAGATATCCATCCCTTCACACGGCCAACTGCACATGCAGACACCAACACTCTGCAACCCTCCACCAGCAGGTATAAGTACCACGAAACCCTAACCCTAAACCCTAAACCCCTAAACCGTAAACCCTAAACAGTCCGCCTTGGGTTCCCACTCTTCCGCCCCGGCGGGCCATGGAAGGGCCGCAGCATCCACGTCCGGGAACTCGGCCTTGACATCAGCGCACATGCTGTTACTGTAAGGCCCCTAATAATTAGAACAGGGTTTCGGGGTATATTATAGTATATTCAGAATAAGGAACCCCGAAGAATAATATTGGCAAATATTTATATAGGCTTCTATGTTCCTGTTTCGAATCGCATGTTGTGGGCGACCTAACAGGCGTATGTATCCATTAACGAATGTATGTATGTGGGTGTGTACACCTATCTATCTACCTGTCAATCTATCGATCTATCTATCCATGTATCTATCTACCTATCTATATATGTGTGCAGACAGAGACAGGGAGAGAGTATGACGATGCAGCTATGCTATAGTAAACAAACTATATTATACTACACCATACTATACGACACTGCTCTATCTATACTGCAGTATACTATACTACACTGTCCTATACTACACCATACTACATTATGGTTCGAGCTATGTTACTACATGATATGACACGATGTTGTCTTCTGTGTTTAAAGTGCCCGTACTATACATTACTACACGTGCACACAAAGTGGGGAGATAAGCAATAATGAGGCATTCTTGTCTATAAGCCTATGATCTGCTTGCAGCGTCGTGGAAAGGCGGCTATGAAGGCTCAAAGTTTGGGACAAGAATTCCCTGTTGTATTGTTTTTGAAAGCCCAGGCACTGAGTTTTGAGACCGGCTGCGCAAGCAATCCCACAGCTGAGTAAGGGCTTGGGTTTAAAAGTGTGGGTGCAGGGTACAGGATTTAGGATAAAGGCTTTAGCATTCGGGGTGCGCGGACGCGCCCCCACAAGGTCCTGTAGACACTGAATGCCGTGGATGAAGCAAGCTCCCCCCCATTGCCTATCTGACGACAGCTCGGAGTCCCCAATCACAAGACATGCCATCCGCCAGGGCCCTAAACCCTAAACCAAAAACCCAAAACTCTAAACCCACGGCCCGGGAGATCCCTGCGTCCACAGTCCGAGTCACTAGGACACTCTTGAGATGCGGATTGTCCATGGCTTGGTGGCAACAAAAAATTTCAGCTTTCCTAATACGACTGGCTTGGAGGAACAGGTTGTTGGGACTCCTGGCCCTACCTTAACCCTCCAAAACCTACTGTTTTGTAGGGTCCCTATAAAATTCATATTAGGGTTTAAAATAAGAACCTACAAAAAGTAGGTTCTGGTAGGTCAAGGTATAATGAAATTCGTGACTAGCGAGAGCAAGGTCCGAATACCCCCACGTCGGCTGTGGGGTAGACTGCCCTAGTCCTACGATTCAGAATGTCGACTGGGGAAGCATTATCTCAAATGCTAGGCCTACACCCTAAACCCTACACCCTACCTAGACACCCAAAAGTAGGTAAAATAATGGCCCAAAACCTATAAGAGGCAATTATTCTACATACTTTTGGGGTCCAGGTAAACCTTAAAGCTGCTGGGCACTTCCGCAGAGTTCACCGCCTATGAAACAGCTCAGGATTCGCGTGACACTCCCACAATCTCTATCAGCAGGCCCAAATTCTAACCTGGGCTTTTACGCAACCAGGGTGAAAAAAGTATAAACTCTTATTTCATAATGGTTCCTTTAAGGAAAAAAGTATTAAAGTATGGTACTCCAAAGCCCAGTAACTAGACCCTCCTTCAACCGAAGACGTTGCACCTACGGCCTATGGAATCCAAAGAAACCTCAGGGCAAAAGGACCTTGAGCGGTTTAGATTTATAGCGAACCCCAGAAAGTTGGAACATGGCTTTAGGAGGATTAGTGCTAGGATCCCTTATACTTTACCTTAAGGGCATGAGAATAATGATGTTCCAACCTTCTGGCTTCTACTCTAGGGTTTTGAGCAAAAGAAATCAAAGGCGCGATCCGAACCCACGGTCGCGTGGGGTGTTGCGGGCTTAGTGTTGAAGGTTTAATGGTGGGTCGAGAGTCGAAAAGCAGGCTCAGGGTAATTGAGATTTCGCAGATTTCGCTTTCCGAGACGCGGCATGATGCGGGAACGGTTAATGTAGGGGCCTTAATAATTAGAATAGGGTTTTGGGGGTTCCTTACCCCCCAGCCCTATTCAAATTATTAAGGCCCCTATTTTAGGAAGTCTGACTTGCATGAAGGCATCTGAACTTCAGGCGGACATGAACGACTGCATCAGAACACTATGCCTGTTCTCCTGAGCAACCTGCCACACCATGCAGTGCTCCGCACCACTTCTACCACACCAATACACGAGAAGACTTGGAAGAAATTGAAGCACTGAGACCGGGGATGAGTCCCGCAATGCCGAAAGAGGAGGCTTCAGGAATGCTGGAAATTGAATGGAGGATCTTAGGAAGCTTGCAGTAATCACAGGAATCATCGTGATAGGCGGCTGTAAAAACAGTTGCGACAATAGCTGAAGTCCACATGTTCCACAAAGCCCCGCAGCCTCGATGGAATCCCTTTAGCACCTATCTCCGCTCAGGGTATAAAAAAGCACATACAAACACACACAGACACACAGACACAGAGACACACAGACACACACACACACATCACAACTCAAATCATTGCGGCACCGTGTTGCAGAACCTTCGGATCATGAGTGAATTGTTTTCAGCGATGAGTTCATGATGGAAGCTCGGCTATCAATACACCCCCGACATTCAAGCTGACATGTGGCACCTGTAAAAAAGTAAAAGAAGATAAAGGCTGTCCACTACTGCAACAGGGTCTAGGGCTTGGGATTTAGTTTTGGTCTTTTTTAAAGCTCCTTTTTAAAGTGTGCCTAGTTTAGGGTTTAGGGTCCCTGAAAACCACGCAACACCTTCCCTGCCACCCAGCATACAGAAACATGCTTCTGATTTGGAACACTCCTCCAACATTTGAGGGTTTCCGACAATAGGGGGCTCTAATATAGTACCCAAAAAAGGTACCCCTAGTTTTCGGAAACTCCCATTTGAGGGTGCTGCTGAACGTCTTCAATGGCCTCAGTCGAGGCGCGCTGGGCTTGGGGATTCGCGTGCCTAGATTGAGTAATATATGGGCCTTAATAATTAGGGGCCCATTATACTATGACGTTAATAAGGAACCACCAAAATACTATTGGTAGCTGTTTAGGGCCCTATAGTATTATCATTGTTCATTCTTCATTATTATGTTATTGTGGCTTTATTCTTGGTGCTGAAGTACAATTACTACCATAGGTATCTTCAATCAATGGTAGTGGTGGTAGTAAGAGAAACAGCTGCGGGCAAAGAAGAAGTGGGTGTGCTAGCAGAGGACAACTTGGGCTGGCTTTTGAAGAAATTATTACAACTCCTGCGAAGACGAGCATTACTACAGCGAGTGCTTCTGGTGCATCTGGTGGTGGCTGTAGTAGTCATACTGTAGTGGTGATGTACGTCCCCTGCATGCGTATGCTTGCAAACATGCGTGATTTCCCGAAACCTACCTACAATCTCCATTGTAGTTCGCTTTTGTCTTACCAACTAATTACATATTTAGGATCCTCTAAGGTAACCCAAACAGGAGGAACTACACTGGAGACTATAGGTAGAAGTCGCGCCCTCCATTGTTAGGCACGGACGAGGGCTTGAGCAAAGCTCCTACACCAGAATTATAACAAAATGGATGTTTAGGGTTTAGGGGTTCCAACCTTTGCCCAGCAATGGCCTCAGCCTTTGCCTTTTCTCGCTTCATGCTTGGGATCTACGGACCATAGCTGAAAGCTTTTGGCAGGGTTTGTGCTGCAGCACAATGTAGTTTTACGGATTTACAGTGTGCCAAGTCATATCATCGAACCCAAATCCCCAAACCGTAAACCCCAAACCCAAGGCTAAGCTTGCAGTCGATCTTTGACTCCGAGAAACTCTCAAAAGTTCCGGCGGGGTCTTTCCCGATGTCCCTGCTCAATACCTGGTTTGCTTTTTTACGGCCATGTTGAAAACAATTGTAAACAAGACCCTCTTGGGACCAAGAAGGCAGCATACAAAATGTCCTAAGGACCTACCCAGATAATCAAACCAAAGCCAACACACCCAAAAAGTGGTGCTCCTGAAACCTACAAAGCCTAACACAAAGCCAAGAAAACTTGTAAACCCTCCTAAAGCCATCTCCCTTGGCCCGGCGCGCGCCCGGGTAGGTCGAGATCCTCGCGGATGTCTGCGTGGAGATCCTTCGTCTGTTTCGTACAGGGCTTTAGTTTTTAGTTATTTTTTTTTAAAGGGCTCCTCTTCGATCTACAGACTGCCTTTCGAAAGCCCATTCGGGGAAAAGTGGTCAAGGGCTTCGTCCCTAATACCGGAAACAAACGGATATGGGGTTATAAGGGTCTGCAGGAGTTTGGCATCTGATGGGCTTTGGGTTTACCCAAGGACGAAAGCGTGCCTCCCTGCCTTTAGGTTCGATCTTGTGGTCAATGCAATGTAATATAATATAGCAACTTGCAGCACAAGAAATGAACTACACTATACTATACTGTGCTCTGCTATACCATACTCGTATTTTTTAAGCAAATAGAATACTGTAGTTGAATATGTGGTATAATGCAATATGTTATAAGATAACATAATAAAAGGAAGTATAAACATTTAACATTTCGTATATTAATTATATAAAAAAGTTGACACAGCATGACATAAATCAAGATCAAAATCAGACAAGATAAGCTGAGGATCGAAAAACGACAGAGCAACACAGCTGTTCAATAATATGAAAACTGTAACAATATAAAATACACAGCAGTATTATCAAAGGTAACAAAACATAATTAATAGAACAGACTAGATCAGAATACTTGTTCGTTTGCTTGCTGGTTTGTGTGTCTGGGTCTGTCTATGTCTGCCTGTCTGTCTATCTGTGTGTCTGCCTCTGGGCTGCAGTCCTGATTGCTTGGTGATTTGAGTGGTGCCAGGTGGGTGGGGTGGCACGATGCGGGCCCATGGTGGGCGGTACTAGGACTTCTGTTCAAGCCCTAGTCTCAACCGCTGAACCCTCGGAAAGGCGGCATCTTAGCAACTCTGCCTCCGGCGTCGTGCGGAGCGTGTTTGCAATGTCAGCCAAAGTTGACCTTCAGGCAGCGAAATCGGAAAGAGACTTCGCAAGGAAGTCCAGCTGATGCTGATGATGCTCGCTTGCAGCTTTTGTTACAAGCGATCTCTCTCGTCGTAGCGGCTGTCTGCGCACATTCTCCGTGCGTTGCACCACAACCACAACCACAATCACAACCACAAACACCACAACCACCACCACCACAACCACCACCACCACCACCACCA
>BGNK01002436.1:47294-97312 GCA_003297005.1 Symbiodinium sp. clade A Y106
CCAGCACCAGCACCAGCACCAGCACCAACACCACCGCCACCACCAACACCAACACCAACACCAACACCAACACCAGCACCAGCACCAGCACCAACACCACCGCCACCACCAACACCAACATCAACGAATACGAACACCACCACCACCACCACCACCACCACCACGACGACGACGACCACCACGACCACGAACACGACGACGACGACGATGTGAACACCTTCAACGTCAACACCTACAACACGAGATCGGAGAGGTCTGAAAGAAAGATGATGATGATGCTCGCTCTGCGCCTGTCTGTGGGTTCAAACAGCGGGGGGTCGAAGAGAGAGCAACAGGAAATCCATATTGTACTGCATTATATTGCATCATTTTATACTTCGTATCTATACATATATATATATATATATAGATAGATAGATAGAGAGATAGAGAGAGAGAGTCTATTATATCTATATAGTCTTTTAATTTTTAATTATATATATAATATCATATTATAAAGCTGATGCTTATGATGCGGTTGGCACCGAGATCACCATACAACTCAAAGTTCCCGCACGCCGATTCGAGGTGTATTCGAATATCAAAGGATGCCTGGAGCTAATTCCCGAAACCTAATCGTTTTGGGGTTTGGCACTTAGGGTTGGTATAGTCGGGGATAGAGCCAGCTCGCGACACCGAGCATGCTGCTGCATGCAAATCTCATGCCATACGGTCATTGAAACAGGATTATCTTGATTGTCTTGAACATTTGATCCTTGTGTGGGCGGTCTTGTTATAAGGATCCTACTATCTACTGTAGGGTAATAGATCAGCAAAGTCACCAGGGTGGTGTATTCATCTCTCTTGCCAGACGGCCTCGTGTGTAGACGTGGGCGCTTTGCGTGGGTATCCCTCTCCTGGCAGCGCGCTGTTCATGAGCATTTAGGAGGAGTTCTTCAGCTCTTGATGTTACTGGTAGTGGTGGCTGCAATGGCAATGGTTCTTCGTCTAATACACAACGGCCTTACTCTGGATGTTACGACATTGCAGGAGGGTCCCATCATAAGGCGTCCTTTCACCAAGCCACGAACGTCGAAACCCTAAACCCTATAACCCCTGAACCCCAAAACCCTAAACTCCAAAGCCCTAACCTAAACCCTGAACCCCAAAACCCGACACCCTCTGCCAAACAGCTGTGCAGCCCTCGAAGCTTCTTGGACGAACCCGGATGGAGCCTACGAGAGTCTGCCTACGAGGATTCTGCATGCGCACTGCGTAGGACTCAAAAAAGTAGTATCATGTAGCAGGCTCTCGGTTCTCAGGAAGCTCAACTACTACAGGCGAACGGCCGAAGAGAGGATGTTTCGGGACAAGCACAGGGCCTTAACCCCAAAACTCTTCACCCTAGCCGCGCTCTACCCCGGACCCCTAAAGCCCCAAAACCCCTAAAACCCTAAACCCGACAACCTAAACCCTAAACCCTAAAACCCTAAAGCCCTAAACCCTAAACCTAAACCCCTAAAACCCTAAACCCCTACCTCGGAAGGCACTTCTCCCAATGTGGGAGAAGAAAGAAGCGAGGCCGCAGAAACGCGGAGCCTGGATCCATTCCGGCAGAGTGGTTAGTTTGGGTTTAGGGTTTATTTAGGGTCTGATTAGGGTTTGTTTAGGGTTTTAGGGTTTGGGGTTTAGGGTTTTAGGGTTTTAGGGTTTAGGCTTCAGGGTTTAAGGGGGCTTTTGGTGTTAATAGGTGCTGATGCAGGACACAAGTGTTCTGACTAAAGTTTGGTGTGACAGTATACTACGAGAATAACGAGGTATACTGTTGCCAAATATTTTAGGCCGTAAAGTAAACCCCAAAAAGTTGGAAATCGGATTAAGGACAAATAGTGCTGGGATTCCCTTTACATCACTCTGAAGGACTGAGGCTATTGGTTCCAACTTTCGGTCTTCTACTAGACAACAGGGCTTCAGACGGTTTGGGGGCTTCCCTTTCGTCTCTGTGTTGCATGCACAGAATGCCTCGCGTTGAGAAAACCACATTATCTATGTTTGCACTTGAATGAAAGTAACACAGGGGCCTTGATAATTTGAATAGAGTTTTGGGGTACATTACTATGGTTATAACAAGGAATAGGCCCCATGGTGGTGCTTCCTGCTCTCACTGTTGTGGTTATAAGCTTTCCAGTAGCAGTGCATGCATCTATTCTGCAAGTGCTTTCTGCAGATTGTATGTCGTCGCTCACTTTATCTTCTCCTCCTGTGATGACCAGCAACAGGGGAAACATATGAATATTCTGAAGAAGAAGATGGTGCGGGGATGCGACGACGATGACTATGATACTGGGGGGCAAGATGTGTTCTATTTATCAAACCCCAGAGGAAGCTCCTTGCATCTCATACGTCCTACTGAAACAAAGAGACACCAAGGACGGAGCAGACCGGAAACATCTTCCAAGTTTCCAAAGCCTAGACTGGCAGTGACAATCGTGACATAATGACGCAACTAGCATGACAATGAACATAGCGATGCTGGGGATCTTGGTGATAATGTACAACGACAATCACGAGACAGGGTCATGGCAATCATAAAACAGTATAACAACCGACAGCGGCAGCAGTGGTGGTAGCGGTGACAGTCGTCGATGCTGTCATCCGTGAAGTTTCAGCAGCGGCAGCAGTGGCAGTGACAGTATATAACGGTGGCAGCATCAGCAACGATCAGGCACTGCTGAACAAAGCAGGTTCGGAATAAGCCTGGGCCTCCTTGGCATCAGTACATACTTCGTGGCAATGGCCTGAACACAGTTACTAGGTGGGGCTTTAGTATATAAGATCCTCTTGTGCCCAATAAGGGAAAAAATAAACTGTCCCAAAGCCCTGTTATGTCAGTTAAGTGAGCATGCTCGTCAACCATGATGACTTCAGCCGTCAACGGGGCGCTTTGTGCGGCTGGGATGATGTTTGTGCCCGTGACGTTTTCATTTTAGAGGTGATGCCGTCGCACGGTCACCTGGTCCCCACCAAGGCACCAATAAAAGCGAGCCCCAGAAATCCTAATTCCCAAACCCACCAACCCTACCTACACAACACCCAGCTCTACATACGTCCCCCAGTCCATGTCAAAATGGTTGCTTCTACGGTCGCGGGCTGCAACATCTAAAGATGTGCTTATACATGCCTCGCATTGGGCTATCGGATATCGGATATCGCAGTGTCGAAAGGCAGCCCTCCCCCCTGACCCCAAAAGGCCGTCAGGCCAACAAGTTCAGTCGTGGAGCCCGCGCTTCGCGGCTGCTGCTGCGACACGTACAGCCGTTGCAGAGTCACCTCCCAGGGAACCCGACACCCTAAACCCTTACGTAAAACCCTGAACCCCTAAACACCGCAACTGGAAGTCGGCAATTAACCCCAAACCCTCGACCCTTGTCTGCTAGCGCTGGCCCTAGGTGCGACTATCTAAGGTTGAAGCCATGGGCCCTTAGCCCTTTTAAGGGACCTTAAAGGGTACAAGTAGGGTATATATTCGGTATATAAGGATCCTAGGCTTAAGGGCCCATACTAGGGGCCCATGGGTTCATCCTAACATACTAAAACCCTCAATGTCAACTCTAAGCCCTTATATTAGACACTGCAAAACCCAAAACGTTTCATCGCACACACGAGACCTTAGTTCTAAACCCCGAAGCCCCTAGCACCCTGAAATTCTTAGCCCTGCAATAACTCGATACCCTAAAACCCCAAGCAACAAAATTAAACCATACAAACCCTAAAGCTCTAAACCCTAAACCCTTATGGGAACCCTTATAGTAACCCCTATAGACCCCGTTAAAGGAACCCCCAAAATTCTAGACCCTCAAACCCTAATTCCGGCCGGTTGGACGGGCGCCTCCTAGGGCGATGAAGGCATCGTCGGATCGTGGCCGCCGAGGTAGCTGGAGTACCTATAAGGGCTCCTCTAAGGGATCTATAGGAGTTCCTTTAAGGGATCCTTGATGGGATCTATAAGGGATGCATAAGGATCTACTAGGGTTGCTTTATAGTCTCAGATGTTGACGAATATCTTTCAAGGGTTCCTGTAAGGGTTCTGCAAAGGTACTATATGATTATATGGGAGTTTCCGAAAATAGGGGACCCTTATATAGTACCCTAAATAGTAGGATCCGTATGAGAAGGACCCCAAAATAAGGTACCCCTCATTTTCGGAAACTCCCATATGGATGCCTACAAAGGCTCATACGGGTTCTTGTTGGACTGCCTTTGAAAGGCAATCAGAGTTTGGTGTCTGGGGCTTCATTGGGGTTTAGCGTTTAGGGTTTAGGGGTTTAGGGTTAAGGGTTTAGGGGTTTAGGGTTTAGGGTTTAGGGTTTATAAGGTTTAGGGCGTTTAGGGTTTAGGGTTTCTTCTTGTAGCTTTTTGGGTTTAGGGCCTTTTAGCCCTTGGTGAAAGGGCTTGGGTTGACGGTTTGGTTCATACTGTGCCAAGTTCCACATCCCAAACCCCTAGATAAACCCATAACGGTCCCAAAGCGCTTAGCAAGAGTGCCTCTTCGACGACTCTCAAGAGTGGTGCTTCCTCGTGCTCACCATCGTCCTGCCTGTCAAGTTCGTTGATTTTGCCGGAATGTTTGTAGAGAACTTCATATGGGTAGTTGTCAAAATTATGGTCCCTTTTGGGGTCCTTTTTGGGGTACCCTAAATAATAGGCGTCGTGTTGTAATAAGGACCCAAAAAGGGACCCTAATATTGACAACCACCCTTTCAATATAAGAAGTACCCGAAGAGGGGCCCCCTAAACCCTAAACCCGAAGAGGGGCTACGAAGTGTTCGGGAGTTTTATAAGGGGGCTGCGGGGTTTCGGGGCTTTAGGGGCTTGGATTTTGGGGCTTGGGGAGGTTTCAGGTTTGGGGCTTAGGGTCTGAGGGCTTGCAGCATTAAATTGTGAGTTTTGTTTGGGGATTCAGGGTTTGAGCTTAAGCTTTGTGGCTTAATTCGGGCTTTGGGTCTTGAAGGGCCGACGACCAGGCAAACAGGCAAACCACACAACGAAGGCAGAAGCAATAACCCTAACGGCCCACATACCTATTACATGAGGCCTTAATAATTAGAATAGGGTTTTGGGACCCGCTATACTGTAATTATAATAAGGAACCCTCCCAAAAGAGTATTGGTTTTCCTACACCATGACACGAACTGCAGTCGGAGTGGCGGACACCCCGCTCCCTGAGCCTATATACCCCCCCTTAGGATCCTTGGAACCATAATACGAAAGCGGTTGTTTTAATATTTATGACCTTAGAACCATAATAAAAATATTAGCTTTGATATTCTCTT
Source organism: Symbiodinium sp. clade A Y106 (assembly GCA_003297005.1). Taxonomy (NCBI): domain Eukaryota; class Dinophyceae; order Suessiales; family Symbiodiniaceae; genus Symbiodinium; species Symbiodinium sp. clade A. Next base: position 52,607 of record BGNK01002436.1, read on the forward strand.
GGGTTTGTATGAACAAGAATAGAAACTACTGAACCAATGCCTAAGGAGACGCTAGGTGCCTGGCCTCGGAACATCCGTGCCGGTCGGAGCCAGAGACACATCAGCGGCGCGCGACCTGCCACGAACTGAGGCATCCCACGATTGTTTTCAGCTTGGGGCTTAGGGAAACAACTACAAAGAAAGGCTGGTACCGTGAATATCACGAGGAGGCAAACTTCAAAGCAAATTTCAAATCCAGAGGGGCCTACACAAAGATCAACAAATCAGTGATCCTTTTCTGGGGGATCCCGTACACTTTCCGAATACACCAAACTGCTTTGAGGGCCAGGCTGTAGCAGCTCGAGAAGACGCCGGCGATCCACCTACAGGAGAGAAACATGTTCCAACCCTAAACGGGTAGATGGTTTACCTATAGGCTCATACCCTACCCCTTTTTTGAGGTACCTACTTTTCTGTATAGGAGATCCTAACCATAAAACTAGGTAACCAAAAAAAGGGGTATGGTATGACCCTCTAGGTAGGGTTAAGTCGGAGTTTAAGCTAACACAAAGCTGTTCGGCTGCAGGCAGGCTTGAATGGTAGGATTTTCCAGCGTGAAAAAAGGAATATAGAAGCCTGAAGAATTACCCTGCTATTACCCCGGGCTTAGTGAAATTCTAACATGATACACCCCAGACCCTAGACGAATTACTCAGGCGTAACTTTTGCTCAGATACGACGACTCCACGAACTCGAAACCAGAAGCCAAACACACCTTCGTTTCCTCTGCACGCATCCGAAACAGGTGGGCTATTCTCAATAAGCGCCTATTGGTTTCCATTTTCCGGGCATTTTCAATAAGAGCCCATTGGGTTTAGGCTTTGGGGTCAATAGCAACCTATGGGGCTGATAGTTGGCCCGCATTCAATCTCAACAGCTTATACAAAGGTCTGCCAATGAAAGGTCAACAGCCCAAATCTCTGTCGACATTTCAACACCGCTCTATAATACTTATTGGAAATCTGGCGATATTCTGTATATCGTTAAAGGATGCCGATCGCTTCGTGTCAGATGGACATCCTAAACTTCCTAGCCCCCCCCCCCCCTCTCAGAAAAGCCTAAGCGTGTTTCCCTAGTGATGACTGCGTTGGTACCAATTGTAACCAAAAGCCCGACAACATATATAGCAGATTCCGACACCAGAAATATAGGGCCGGACCGTTTAAAACTGTAGATACATTTTTGGCTGGTAGAGCCCATAAGATACAAGAGTCTTACCCATTGTTGTTGGCGTAAAAAACCCAACATGTAATTAGGGTAACTTGGGCCGTGGGGAGCCTCTAACCTAAAATACGCTCATTGTATATATGCGGAACATGGAGATGCCTAAACCCTAAACGCTATAAACTCTGATCATTAAGTCACCCGTGTCCTTATATTGAACCCACTCTTCCCGTCTTAAGTCCTTGCAGAAATCCCTATAGTAACCCTTATAGAACCCCTTAAACGACCGCTCTACTTAACTCTGGCAACCCTAAACCCTAAACTTCATCCTAAACCGGAAAATCTGCATCATACGCCTTGCGTGTCTCTCCATTTCTCGGCAAGGGTTCTCCGAGGAGCCTCACCGGCGACAAGCTCCGAAACCCTATACCTAGGGTTTAGGGTTTCGGGAACTTCGTCGGGAACCTTAAACCTTAAGCCCTATCTCTGTAGATCTTGTGGGTCTTAAGATTTCACAACTGGGCCTTCTTGGTCTGGTTTGAAGTTTGAGGCGTGCAGGTCTTAAACCCTAAACCCTTAAAGAACGTTCTGACCCTCAAGACTACTAGTTCATGGTTGGGATAGGATTAAAAATGTATATGTTTATTCCTCATTGGGTGTAAGTACCCATAAGAATGTAAAATGTTACCCAACTATGACAAAGTTAAGGGCTCCTTGAAGGGTCACTTGAGGGGTTCCGTTTAAGGGTTCGAGTTGAGGGTTGTGTGGGGTTTCTTTTGGGGTTCCTTTAAAGGGTGCTAGCCTAGGTCTTACAGCTCTTTGGTGGGGCTCTTGGGTTCGGGAGCTCTTGGATATGGGGGGGGGGGGTTCCGGAAACTAGGGGGGACCTTTAAAGCGATTCTTAAAAGGTTCCGGGTTCTTTAAAGGCGTACATAAGGGTTTTCAAAAGGCTTTCTGCTGNTTTGGGGTTGTGTGGAGGTTTGAGGTGTGGGTTCGGGGATGAAGCTCAGGGTCTTGATGTTTGTGCCTGTTTGGAGGGGAATTTGGGGGGGGTTCCGAAAACTAGGGGGTACCTTTAAAGTGATTCTTAAAGGGTTCCGGGTTCCTTAAAGGGATCTATAAGGGTTCTATAAAGGGTTTAGGGTCTAGAGTTTCCGAAAACTAGGGGGTACCTTATTTGGGGTCCTTATACTAAGGATCCTACTATGTAGGGTACTAGATTAGGGCCCCCTATTTTCGGAAATTCCCATTTTGGGCTTAATCATTTTAAGGTTTTGGATTTGGGGCTGTAGGAATTTAGGCTTGTAGGGTTCAAGGTTTAGGCTTTAGGGTCCTTCGCCATGAACCAGCGGCACGTGCGGCATGACTGGAAACATGCAGGCAGCACGTTTGAAGGCGAACTCCACCACCCGATGGCAGGATCTGGAGGCAAGGGCTGAGGTTCAGCTTGATGTGATGTGACATGCCTTGAGACCTGAACCCAATCCATTGCTGACTTCCGGAGGTCGCAAAATGACTGCGGCATGGCTTAGGCTAGCAGAGGTTATAGCTGAGCATTCATCCGTGAACCCAAAAGACAAACGCCTCGACCCTAACCCAAGCCTTCGCGGATGCCACTGCCGTTGCCAGTGCTGCAGGGTCGGATCCCGAGGAGAGCACTGCCACAGCCTCTACTGCAGTTGAAGGGGCTATGCGTTCAAATAACTTCGGATTTCCGGATTCTACACCATTTCATGGCCCACGCAATGCTGGTGCCTACAAAGTGGCCCGCCGGCCCTCGTAATCCCCGAGCCTTTCAGAGACTGTCCCCTTGCGTCCTTCCAAACAGCCCCGTTCATCTCCAGACCTTAGCCGCCCTCAGACCCAGAATAAAAACGATACTCTTATTAAACCCCCTAAAGTTATATTATAAGAACATAAAAACATAATTCCTAAGATACTCTCATTCATCTCCGTAAGTTATGTTATAAGAACATAAAAACATAATTCCTAAGAGCAGTAAAGATGCAGGGAATCTGCGCAGACAGTCGCAAGCCCTCAACCTAATCAGAGAGCCCAATACCCCTCAATTAAGGAATATAGCTTAAATCACAATATGAAGCCCTATATAATTTAAGGTATATTGCTTAATTAAGGGGTATTGGGCTCTCTGGGTACCCTCCACTTCAACCCCTTAGAGTCTGGGACCCTCCGGTCCGAAACCCTAAACCCTAAACGGTTGAGGGCCTAGGGTTTAGGGGTTTGGGGGTTTAGGGGTTTAGGGGTTTGGGGTTTGGGATTTCGGGGTTTAGGGGTTTACGGTTTAACCCCAGAATCCTAAACCCTCCTTAGTTATCTTAACCTCCAATTCCGAACCCAACCTGCAACCCCAAATCAGAAGCTCCGGAACCCAACATGCCCCGGGTGTGGGGTCTAGGGCTTGGGGGTTTTCGGGTTTAGGTCGGATTTTGGGAGTTTCCTCAAAAAGGGAATCCTCATCTAGTACCCTATACAGTAGGATCCTTACTATAAGGACCCCAAAACAAGGTACCCTATATAGTAGGATCCTTATTACAAGGACCCCCAAATAAGGTACCCTTAATTTTCGGAAACTCCCATTTGGGAGCATCTCTCTCCAAGGGCGCTGCCGAGTGGTTGTCACTCCCTTGGCTCACAGCAGCTGCCTCCAGCACCCCGGGCCTCTGCCGAAGGTTCAGGGTTTTCAGGGCTCCGGGTGGATGTTGGAGGTGGTGGTGGTGGTGAAGATGATGCTGATGATAAGGTCACCGATGACGACAGAAGACAGAACCTGCATGCTGCATTGAGCGATGCTAATGACGACGTGACAATGTACAAGAATGCTGGTGATGACGGTGAACATTATCACGAAGGCTGCTTCTGAGAATAACAATTCATCAGAGATGAGATGTTTGTGAGTTTAGGGTTTAGGGTTTAGGGTTTAGGGGGACTGTTTATATGATTCCCCGGATTGGAACCGTAAGGCTTTGAGGTTTGCCCTGGGCTTCGGGTTCCGCTGAACTTTTTCGGACTGAAATCCGCAGACTCTCCTCTCCCCAGAGAGCCCAATACCCCTTAATTAAGGAACATAGCTTAAATCATAATATGAAGCCCTATATAATTTAAGGTATATTGCTTAATTAATGGGTATTGGGCTCTCTGGGTCTGGCTCAGAGATCCGGGCATGTCTGCAAGCTTTCGGGCAATATCGGCGAGGTCCACCCACCTGAAGAAGTATCATTAAAACGGTTTACGAGAAGTCAGCTTCAGCGCTAGTAGATACTAGAATTGCTAGTGACAAGGTTACCGTAACGGTTGCTATATGAGGATTACGGCTTCAGAAAGTTTTACCATGAGGGTTTCTATACTTACTTGGTGAATTATATGTGATGAACTATCCGGTTTAGGGTTTGGGGTTTAGGGGTGGTTGCCTGGAGGGTCGGGTGGTTGGCTACGTTTCACAGGGGTGAGACTGAATTAGAATGACTGTAACCCTGAAAAAAACATATATCAACCCAAGTTCGGTCCAATTTAGAGTACGGCTTTGGGCTTTGGGGTTTCTGGGTTTTGGGTTTAGGCTTGAGGATTTGAAGAGGCTTTCAGAAGCACGCAGCCTCCTTCGCTTCGGAGTCCCTGCGTTCAGGGTATGGGAGGATCCCTAAACAAGGTACGCCTAATTCAACAAACGCACGAGTAACCCTAAACCCTAAACCCACCCTAAACCCTCAACCCCTAAACCCTAAACCATAATTCTTATTGCTTGAGGGGGGTGGCTCCCCAGTTGAAGGAGCCGACTGTCTTACTATTCAAGGTTAACCTTTAGGGTTTAGGGTTTAGGGCCGGTTGCATTCAGGGCCACTTACTTTCTAAAACAACACCGACATCTGCAGCCGAAATCCTGCCAAACTAGTTAGTTCTCCGAAGCCCTTGGACCCAAAGTACTATGTTTCAAAAACCAAGGGGTTTGTATGCGAATGAACCGGAAAATCGTTGTAAAGGAGTACCCGCGCACGCTGAACCAACGATTCTGACCCTTAACCCGGCTGGGCGCACTTTCCGAAGACCTTCACAAGCTCGTCACCGCCTCGGCTTGTGATTGGCACCAATACTTGCCTAGGCCCGGGGTGTAGCACCTGTTCTCTAAACCGCACACCTCTAAACCCTACACCCCTAAACTTAAACCCTAAGCCCTAAACCCCTAAACCCTAAACCGCTAAACCGTAATCCTAAACCCTGATCCTAAACAAAAGACCCTAATGCTGAACCCTAAACCTTGGGTGTAGCAGGCACTTGCTCGGTTGCTACGTAGCGGGGCTACCGGGCTCCTAGAAACGAAGCATCCGAGTAATCCACGAAGATGCAGTTCGCAAACGGAGGGTGGGCCGGGGTTAGGGCGGTTAGGGTTTAGGGTTTAGGGTATAAGCCCTCAAGGCCTAATCCTCCCCCAAACCCTAAGCCCTCAACCCAACCGTATGGAGAACTTGCTAAGATCGCCACCTCGTTTTCAAAACTGCCCCCACTGAGCTCCCTACGCCCGGCGAAGGTCAGGAGACCCCCCGATTGACGACGCGCCAGGTCTCCGGAACGATATGCCAGGAGCCCTGACATGGCTCTGGCGTAAGAGATAGGGGCCTCAATACAGAATAAGGTTTCTTTGTGGTAATGGGGTTTGTTCCATCATAAGGGCTTTGTAGTCATTGTCTCATTAGGATTCTATTTTGGGGGCCTATGGTCATCACAAAAGCTGAAAGCGCAAGCTATCACATCATTCAGACCCCTGGTGGAGGCCTTGACCCTCATTTCTTTCTGCCTCTGCCCCGTCGATCGAATGGAATATGGGAGTTTGTGGCGTTTAGGGTTTGGGGGCTAGCGTCTTGGGTTTAGGGTTTAGGGTTTAGAGTTTGTGGCCCTCATCATTGAAAATAGAGACTTGGGGTGGACTGTAAGGGGATGCTTAACTTGTTAATCCAAACCTGCAGTATGCTAAGAGATTGTTGAGGATGCTACTACATAGTACATGTGCATTGTCTGTGTATATACATAGTCGTAGTTCCAACAATAATATGACAATATTATGAATGAGAACAGCAGTACTTGCTTTGTTATCGTTTGTATCATACTCTCTCTACATGACATATATATATATATATATGTGTGTGTGTGTGTGAATATGCGAGTGTGTACTCTTGTGTTTGTGTGTACATGCATATATGCATACATACGATACATGTGCACACAACATAATTTGAGACTATGGATGCTTACCAGCATGCAAGCTGCTCTTGTCTTTGGGCAGTGAATAAGAGAAGTGGTTCTTATAGTCGGTGGTCTCAGCCTGTGCTGAAGGTAGGGGCCTTAATAATTGGATTACGGCTTTGGGGTAATAGAGGCCAAAGAGGGACTATAAGCGGTCAACACTTCAAAAAAATCAGACCCCTATAGTGCAGAACCCGGCAGGTCTTCGCAGGTTTTTTCGCGGTCTCGGTTTGGAGACTTTGGTGCGCTACTGCGCATTCGGCGGTTGCAGCTGCGTGGGTTCGAGGCTTGCCAATGATGCCGTACAGGGTTCCCCCAAACCCTCAACCCTGGGCCATAAACGGCTTAGAATAGAGGGCAGAAGAGACGAGACAGACTACTTCGAAAACAAGACTTCGAGAGTCGGGGACCATGAGCATTGAAAACCCTTTTATATGTGTGCCACAGTGAAGAGCTGTACGCCCTAGAACTTAAAAAACAAAAACCTAAACCCTAAGCTCCAAAGCGGACGTTGGCCTGGACTAGGATGTCGGTTGAACGAACTGCAACTGTGCGTGTGGAGCATGAGGTCCGTTTAGATTGAAGCGCTGCGTAGAAAAGCCTATAGAAACCTCGGAACTAACTTTCGAACCCTGCGATATGAAGGTCTGCACAAATGAGGCTGTTGTGTAAGGATGATCATAAAAGCCCCTGCATTCTACGTGTATGATCTATAGAAGTCTCTCGCCACGCAAGCCAGGGCATATGTGCGCGGCACTTTTAGCTGAGCGCTCTCTCGACATCTCGCTCCAGAAACATTCGACAACCAGGGCGCCCCTTTCTTAAGGGGTTCGTTTCAAGGCTTCTGTACGGATGCTTTGGGGGTTTAGGTATTTTACTTTAGACAATGCCGTGGCAGGGACGGGTCTGTAGTGTGTGGGGCTCGGGTTACTTGAAAATTTCGGACTCGCTTCTAGTACATAGATTGCTGTGGGCATTTTATGCCCTGTCCGTGTATGCAGGGCTTCATCCACTGCCGATCGGTGAGCTTCTGTTGTGGCTTGACCAGCTTCCGTATCCATTCAAACTTGACAACGACATGGTCAGTTAGTCAACAGACGACTCAGATGTGACAAACTGCACTTATACAAGGTCCTCCTAAACCCCATGCAAACAAACATCCAATATCCAAGAGGCCTACCTGCCTACCTTCACCACTTTGCGAAAGACCTTTCGGGGCATACTGCGTCGCGACCTCAGCCATGTAGTTGTCCAAAAGGTTTTGAGGTCTTGAGATCAAGACATAGGCTTCAGGTTTAGGGTTTAGGGGTTTAGGGTTTAGGGTTTCAGGATCGTCAGGTTCATGGCGTACGCCTTTAGGGTTTGGGTTTCAGGTTAAGTGTACAGCTTGGCACTCGACTTCTTCAGTTCTTTTGCCACAGGCGTCTGTCTTTCAGACGTTCCGGAGCGTGTGGGTACAGAATTACCATTTGCTGATGGCGGGATCGCCCAAAGCACCAGGGGACAGGAGGACACCGAAAGGTTGACCATGGAGTTCAAACACGCAATACCGGACCCGACATCCCAAATTCGGGTTCAGAGTTTAAGGTTTACCTCTGCACTTCACCCAATCAAACCAGAATGCCTGCATCTTACGCCGACTACCTCCGCTGAATGCGCTGGGTTGCAATGAGTGCGGTGGACCACCCGTGTATGGCTTCTAGTGTGCTCGGGGTGTTGACGGTTTTGGATCATGCTAAACGGTTTAAGGCATGTGTTTTATGGTTTAGGGTTTATTGTCCGTCCCCTTCCATGCAAAACGATATATATATATAGAAAGGAACCATAAGGAATAGTATTACACACTATATCGAAGCAAGCAGGAACCGGCAAGGCACCCCACGGAATAGTATTCTACTCTACGTAAAATTACCAAGGAACCCAAAGGAACAGTGTTGTTGATTAATGTTTGAAATTTATTGGGAATCTAAAGAGTTTATAGTACCCATAGGGTTATAGGCTACCTGCTCTACGACTATAAACCCTAAACCCTGAACCCCAAAAAGTTGAAAGGCTACCTACTCTACTACTATAAACCCTAAACCCCAACAAGGTTAAAGGCTACCTACTCTACTACTCTAAACCCTAAACCTCCAAAAAAGGTTAAAGGTTACCTACTCTCTCAGTCTGGGTGTATTACGTCAAGGCAGGCGGCCATGGTAACATGTGGGGGAAGCTTCGGAAAGAAGGGACCCGTGCTGCAGCTCATAGCTTCATTCCACGGGCTCGTTTAGGGTCTTGTCGCTTTATAAAAGTCAGTAAGACGTCAGAGGTTTTGTGTTTAGGACGCCGGATCCCAGTTTCGAGAACCTCCCATGCACAGAGGAGCCGGTGTTGCATTCTAACGGGTATAAGATGCGTCAGGGGCTGTTTGGCGACGTCTGTGGATGTTGTTGAGCGCGCAATGATCAAGTCCAAGGATCCCCCGGTTTAGGGTTTAGAGGTCATAGGGGTTAGGGGCTTAGACTTCAGGGTTTAGGCTCCCCATTTAATGATGCACTGAGCGTTGCGGGCACCTGGCCGCCCGCTCTCGTGCAGCTTCAGCTGGAAACGCTACGAGAAAAAACACGTGAACGACACAAGAGGAGGAAGCGGCAGGAAAAGATGCCCCAGCCTCAGTTCTACTCTGCCTACACCCTAAATCCCTAGGCGAAGCCTAAACCCCTGAACTCCAATTCGTCCCTAAGCCCCTAATCCCTATACACCTTACAAGCCTAAACCCCTGCACCCCAAACCGTCCACCTTGCTTTGCAGCTGGAGGTCTTGAGCGGTTTAGTTGGGCTCCTTAAAGCAAGGCACTCCAGCTTCCTGTGAAAATAGTAATACACACTAGGAAAGCTGCCTCGTACAACCTGGGAGTTTAGGGTTTAGGGCTACCCTAAACCGCACTGATATGTAGGCTATATGCACACCCAACTAACGAGCACACAACCAACGAGCTGCACAGACAAAGGCCTGACACACCGCCAATAATACTGGCCTTGATGATCAAATTCTGGTGTTACCTCTCTCTCTGTCTACATACATATCTATATATATATATATATATGTACGAATATGTGTATGTATATATATATATATATATACACATATACATCCATATGCTGTATATCTATATTTCTAGGGACTAAATGGGGATAACATTGTCAAGTATTCTGACGCCTATACCGGGCAGACCTCGACTTCGGTGTTGCTGCACTGCTACCTCCTCTTGCGAGTTATTCGGGAGTTTCCGAAAATAGGGGTACTCTATTTTGGGGTCCTTATAATAAGGATCCTACTATTTAGGGTACTATATTAGGGTCCCCTATTTTCGGAAACTCCCATTCGTCTGGCTGAAACACAACCTGGGGACAGGTTCTAGGGTTTAGGGTTTCAGGGGTTGGGGTTTAGGGTTTATTGCTTAGGGCTTTAGGGCTTAGGGCTTGAGGTTTAGGGTTTAGGGTTCAGGGTTTAAGGATAGAACCGCACGCTTCACGCACACATCTCTGCCATTAAGCGTCGAAGGCTTTCCAGTTTCGGTCGCGGCTGCAAGCTGGTCAACTCCCAATGCAAGCCCATTCCATGACCGCTTTCTGCAACACGACGTGATGTGAACCACAGGCCAACCAAAAACCCCACCGACCCAGCCCTGCCCATGTCCACGGAAAGTCAGGCTGGAAATCATAGTTGTCCCCTCTGGCTACTGTCGAATATTGAGCTTCAGCCTCACCACTGCCCCCATACGCTCCAAATCCTACGTGCAAAACAAGCCCGGTGACTCTATTGCTCGTAATGGCTGCAGCAAGGGAGTTACACGTTTCTGTCCCCAGGCTCCTGGCCCACGATTGCTAACACCGCCTGTCTCCTGTTCAGTCTGGCCTGACATTGCCTTCAAGAATTGACGAATCCTAGTGGTGAGACTCGGACTTCGGATCGTCTAGGTCTAGAATTTGCATAGGGTTGGAGGATTAGGGTTTGAAGGGTAGAGCTTGATGGCTCAGGCGAGACCTCTGCGAAAGCGATTTCGACAGCGTCATGTAACCTGCAAGATCGAAATAAGATAAGGTTCTTTTGGTAAGGTTCTTTTGGTTAGAATCGGGATCTAGGTGCTGTTGTACACTTGGTCTGAGCAAGCGTAAGGAATAGTATGGCCGATGCATATATATATATATATGTATGTGCCGATATATCATCTTTGCTCCGCGTCTCAAGAATCTGGCAAGCGACGGCGGGTGATGCTTGAACGAGGGTACAGAGTAGCGTATCGCAACTACATCGATCTGATGATTTAGGGAATCCAAGGGTACTATACCGTTTTCTAAGTGGCCATGAAGAGAACTTCAAGCCTGCCGAACTCGCAGCCTGCGTGGAGTACCCACAAGTGTGACTAAACCCGAAACACTAAACAAAACCCTAAATCCTAAACTCTACATTCCTGGGCTTTTAAGTAACCAGGGAGAAAAAAAGTATAAACTTGTATTTCATAAGGGTTCCTTTAAGTATGGTACTCCAAAGCCCAAATTCTAAACCCTATATAAATAGGGGACCCTAATATAGTACCCTAAATAGTAGGATCCCTATTATAAGGACCCCAAAATAAGGTACCCCTCATTTGCGGAAACTCCTATATAAATCAGACCCTGCAGCCTTAGACCCTTTAGAAACGAAACTAACACCCAAACCCTCAACCATAAGCCCTCAAAGCGAAACCTCAAGCTAAGGTTTAAGGTTTAGGGTTTAGGGTTTCGGGTTTAGGGTTTAGATTCTCAAAAGTCGGACCCTGGGAATGTTACGTCTCCCGGCTTTAGCCTTCGAAGAGACAAGCAAGCTGATGGAAGCTGAATATACTCATTCCTGAACATTAGGGCCGCTGTCTAGGGTTTAAAGTTTCTCAAGTCGCTACTAAATACTGATCCCTAGATAACATCCTACGCCCGAAACCCTAACCCCCCAAATCCTATGCCAAATCAGGCTAGTCTAAACTCGAAAGCCCTAAACCCTTAGCTAAACCGAACCCTAAACCCTAAACCTACATCCTAAACTAAACCTCAACAGGCTTCTCAACAGGAGCTCAGATGGAGTTGGATCGTCTCAGGAAGGCCGTTCCTTGCCTGGTCCGATGAAGGGATATACAGGGTTCAGGCTTTGCGGTTTAGGGCCTGAGATTTAGATTTCAAGGTGAATATTCAGGGCTTAAGGTTTCGGTTTAGGGCTTAATGTTTAGGGTCCAAGGAAAACCTGTCAATCTGGATTGGGGTAAAGATCGCTTTCTGCTCCAAACCCGTCAATCTGGATTGGGGTACAGCATGCATGCTTGCAGCTCGCCAACATGACTTCACTTTACATGCGGCTTTCAATGTAAATCGTGACGTACCGTTTGAAGCCGCCTTCAACGGGGCTTTAAGTTCCTCTGAAGCCCCACTGAGGTCGATATCAAATTTGCCTCAAATCGGCTTCGAATACCGTAGCAGGATTGTGACCGCTGGATAAAGGTGTCAATTGGATTGACCCTTGCTCTAAGCCCTTACACTAACCCAAGCCCGAAGCTCTAAGCCCTAAGCCCTAAAACCCTACAGAACCCCTAGGCCCTAAACCTTCGTGCAGGACCCTTCGAGCAAAGTTTCGACCCTCCTTCTGCCGAGCTCGGCAAGGATGTGCCAAAAGCTCGCAGCTCGCTATGCACAAGGGGACCAGAAGGCTCATTGGGGTTAGGGTTTAGCGTTTTGGGGTTTAGGGTCTAGGTCCGTCTAGGTGCACTTGCACTTGTAAGGATGATGGAAACAACCCTCGTAATGCTAACAGTGATAAACAAACGGCAATAGTCATGACAAGAATTAGTTCCTGTGTTGTCGAAACTGCTGATGTTTTGAGAAATGCTTTGAGAACATCACGACGGAATCCCTGAAACAGCGCCCGACGAAGCTGTGCTTTTCCGGTTTCGTCAGGGCTGCTGTCCAAAAGATGTTGCGGGAAAGGTCAGCGCTTAGTAGGGTTTAGGGTTTAGGAAAGAGGTCATGCCGATCCAAGAATGAAACGACACATTTGGGAAGTATTCTCGTTGCTGCAATGGCGAGAGTTTGCTGAATGCCATGTCCATCCATGTCCTGTAACTGTAGAATCTCGGCTAGGATTGGGGAGCGTGGGGGAAGACGGGAAGAGCTTTTTGGTAGATGGGAGGGAGGATGCCGTGACGACAGATTCTTACCAGTTGCTCGCATGGCCCCTGCTCCTGTCAGTTGCAGTTCGAAGACTTAAACGCCCGTTGATCCGAATCTCCTCTTAGGGTTTAGGGTTTAGGGTTTAAGGTTTAGGGTTTAGGGTTCAGGGTTTAGGGTTTAGGGTTTAGGGTCCGTATCTCCTCTCAGATAGGCAAGATGCTTTGCAAAGGTCACCTTCTCGTACAATTTCGTGATGCGGTTCGCCATCTGTTGGAATTCGCCTGGGTGCTGACACGTCTTGCGGCAGTTGTCAGTCGTTGATTTCCCCCAGTTTCTACAGCTCTGCTTGATGACGTTTCCATTGCTAGCCGGCCTCCTCTTCTCCTAGATTACTTCCGACTTGCTACATAGTGTTTCTACCGCTGTGACTGATGATATGTTCTGCATGTTTGGGTAGTTCTCTAAACTACGGTCCGTTTGGGGTGTCCTCTTTAGAGAACTGTTCCCTAAACCCTATAAACCCTAAACCCTTTATCCCAAACCCTAAACCCCCTAAACCCTAGAAAACTATCCGTTTAGAGAACTATTCCCTGAACCCCCTAAATACCCTAGAATCCGTTTAGAGAACTATCCCCTAAACCCCCTAAACCCTGAGGAACTGCCCATTTAGGCCGACCGTCCTCACTTGCAGCTCAGGATCTCTTCGAAGGACTCGCGGTCGAGGCCCACTCTTCAAACCACGCCTTCACGTTGCCCCACATTGCCTCCGAGCACTGCAAGCGATTTCTGGGTTTAGGGGTGAGGGTTGAGGGTTTCGGGTTTAGGGTTAGGGTTTAGGAGGTTTCTGGGTGTAGCAGGTGAGGGTCTAGGGTTTTCGGGTGTTGGGTTTGGGGTCTGGGGCACTACACGAAGCTGAAGGCTGTGCCCTCGGCCTTGTTCTCTGAACCCGAACCACAAAGTCGAAAGTCCGGCTTGTGAGAACATCATGATGGTGCTGCTGACAATGACGCTTGCGATGACGAAGGCGATGGTTACTCTTCATATGATTCTCCGAAATGTTGTCAGGCTGATGCTCTCCAATGTGCTGATTGCAGCGGGCGACGGTGTTCGAGTCGCAAAGTACCAGCAGGGCAAGAACCCTATTTCACGATAGCTCTGATGGTCATGGTACGTTTGCCGAGAGTAGTTCAAATCCCTAACCGCAAATCACCCTAAATCCCAAACTCGCCCGGATAATCCTAAACCCCAAACCCAACCCTTGTGAACCCTAATCCCTAAAACCCCGAACCCCAAAACCTTAACCCGTAAACCCCAAACCCTGAACCTCTAAACCCCCAACCCCTAAAATCCCTAAACCCCTGAAGCCCCTAAACCCCTAAACCCTAAGCTTCTGAACGCCTGCTCGGTGTAGCCGATGGGAGGGAGGATCTTCACCTCGCATGTAAAAAAAAACGTGCCTTCAATCAATTAAGAAAAGAAGTACTTGGGTTCAGGGATTAGGGGTTTAGGGGTTTGGGGTTTAGGGGCGTTTAGGATTTAGGGTTTAAGGGCTTCTTTAAAGGGCTCGTTTAAGGGGGTTCAATGAACTAAGATAAAAAGCTGTTGGTGGGTTTAGGGCTTCGGGTTTAGGGGCCTTAATAATTCGAACAGGCATTTTCGTGAGAAGTTCTTTCAAGGGAGCTAGTCGGGTCTTACAATTTGGGCTTCATAGGACAGGGGCCTTCATGAATGTAATCGGTCTTGGCATTGTTATGTTGTAGTTTAGATATACAGGGACTGTCATTGCTAAGTGCTCCGACCCCTAAACCCTAAACCCTAAACCTTAAACCCTAAATCCTAAACCTTAGACCCTAAACCCTAAACCCTAAATCTTAAACCCTAAACCCTAAACCGTTGGTTTCGGCTTAGGTTTGAAGCTCCAACCTTTTTGGGCCTAGGCTTTACGCTGCGGGACTTTGGGTTTGAGGCTTTAGGCTACAGGGTTTAGGGTTTAGGGTTTAGGCTTCAGGGTTTAGGCTTTAGGGTGTTAGGGTTTAGGGCAGTTTAGGGTGGTAGGGTTTAGGGTTTAGGCTTTAGGTTTTGAAGGATTTAGGGCTCATGGTTGAGGTCAGGTGCTCTCAGTGTAAACCTTCTCTGCCAGATCTTCGATCCCTCGGGCTGTCAGTGCATAGAAGTACCCCAAGGGTCCAAAGGACCCAATAATTAGCTACTCGGTTTTAGGATAGTAGTTATGTAGGTTAGGATTTTGGAGAGTATATGATAATAAGGTACTTGGACCCTTAAGGGTAGTACAGGGTGTAGGAGTCTTATTTCGAAAAGGGCTCCGTGATAGTAGATTTACAGCATAACATTTACGTTTAATTTTACTACAGAGTAAGCCAAAACCTTTCTTGTGGGCCCCTACACCACTTCTATGTAGGCATTTGGAGATGCTGGAAGCCGCAAGGATCTCATGGAGATCTTGAGGATCATGGGAGTTCTCAAGATTAGGGTACATGTTATATATAATATGTTAGAGACAATATAGAACTTGTATTGTATACTACAAAATATGCAACATCGGATTTTCTTCTTGATGTGTCCTGGATCGGGGGTTTAGGGTTTAGAGTTTAGGGTTTGGTTGTAATTTGTTAAGTTTAGGGTCGCTGCTAATTCTCTGGAGTCGCGGAGTCAGATCCTAAACCCCGAACCCTAAAGCCCCAACCCTTGCGAACGACCTGAAACCCTCGTAGACAACAAGACACGGACACCCCAAACTGTTGGCTAGTCTGAGCTTGGAGGCTATGGTGAAGACCAGTGGGGACACGATGAACTCGATGAACCCAATCTGCGAGGTCGGTCCTTGGCATCTCCGAATCTACGATACTCGCAGATGCAGCTACTGAACCTATACGCTATACACATATTACTTCGCTATACAATCTGCACTGTCACACATGTATGCAAGTAGACAGGTAGGTAGGATTATGCATGTTTGTGTATAATAATGTACGTGCGTACGTATGTACCTGTGCAACTACGTACGTATGTGCGTGTGTCAGATAAGACATGCATGCATGCACACCCACAAACAGATGTGTATATATGTATATATATATGTATATATATCTATATACACATACATATGCATACATATATATATATACAAACACATGCATGCATGTGTGTACCTATACGCATATACATGTGGT
The DNA here is from genome assembly GCA_003297005.1 of Symbiodinium sp. clade A Y106. Classification (NCBI taxonomy): domain Eukaryota; class Dinophyceae; order Suessiales; family Symbiodiniaceae; genus Symbiodinium; species Symbiodinium sp. clade A. The sequence continues at coordinate 68,433 of BGNK01002436.1, forward strand.
CATGACATACATCTGTATATATACATATAATATATATATATATATAAAAATTATACACATACATACCATATAGGTATATGTATATATATATATATATATATACATAAATAACAAGCAGATATACGCACATGCATGCGCGCATGCATGTGTATGCATGTGTCTTATGCACTATATATGTCTATATCATATACATCTAGATCACATACGAGCCGACTCGGCACAAAGCCAACAATGTTAACGACAAACACATGCCACCAAAACACAGTCTAACTTTGGAAGGGCTGCTATACTGCCATGCCTTAAGCTTCAACTCGAAAGATCTGAGGGCTTGAGCCTTGGGAAAGCTGGCCGTGTCGGCGAGGAGCCGTCACCCCGCAAGCCGACGGCAGCCACGACTTCGGGCGTTTGGTGTTTAGGGTTTAGGGTTTAGGGTTTCCATTCAAGAATTTCGGACAAAACTAAATTAAAGACACTATATAAATACAAGGGTCCTGATTAACAGGATTCCCCGCATTCCCGAAACCCTGAACGCCTAAATACTAAACCCTACATCCCGTACCCGAAACCCAAAGCCCCTAAATCCTAAATCCGCAATGCACCCCCCCTGAGCACCAACGCTTTCGAGTAAAGGGACGGTTTGTCTTCTGCCGGTCGTTTAGGGCTGGCACTGGCAATCCGAGCTCGGTCATCTTTTCCCCCTGGACGAAGAACCTGGGTCTAGGGGTTTAGGTTTAGGGGAGTACCTTAGGGTTCCTTTAAAGGGTTACTATAAGGGTACTATAAGGGTCCCTTTAAAGGGCTCTATAAGCATGTAGAGTTTCCAAAAATTAGGGTTAGGGTCTACCTGGACCCCAAATAGCCTACCTTTTTCAGGACTTATATCAGAAAATGTAACCACAATAGGTAACCCTGATAAGGAAACTTTTGTAGAGTTCAGGTAGGGTTTCCCTAAGGGTCCATGTACCCAAATAGTATATACTTAGGGCCCAATGTACCTACATAGGGAGTACTTTAAGGCCAAAGTATATACTACTGCTGATGGACAAAATCCTGCATTACCCATTATAAGGAATATACCATAATTCCCATAGTTTAGGGTCCTTAGGGTCATGCAGGATTTTGTCCATCAACCGTATTTGGGTACATGGACCCTTAGGGTTTATGGCTCAAGGTATAGCGTTTAGGGCTCAGGCTTCAGGTCTTCGGGTTTCGGCTCAGGCTTTAGGGTTGGGTTTAGGGTTTAGGGTTTAGGGTTTAGGGGTTTCGGGTTTTAGGGGTTTAGGCTTTAGGGTTGGGGGTTTAGCGTTTAGGGTTTAGTGTTTAGGGTTCATTTTACAGTTTGGGGGTCGCTTTAGGGCTTTAGGGCTTAGGGTTCACGGCTCAGGGTTTAGAGTCTAGAGCTTAAGGGACTAGAGGTTAGGGTCTGGGGACGCGCTGGAATGGTGCGTTGCAGGGGCCTTGCGGAGTAGGAAAGGGTTTGTGGTTTTTTTCGTCTTTAGAATTTTAGGGCTTGGGGTTTTGGGGTTTTGGGCTTTAGAGTATACTATTAAACGGAAGCCTGATGAATGGAATTGGTAATTGTTCAGGCTGCTGTATTCCCACGTGCCCTTAGCCACGAAGAAACGCCTTAGGCCTTAAGGCTCCACATGTAGTACCATTATGGAATTAGATCCCAAAAAGCCATTGTACCTTAACCTACCAAACCCTACTTTTTTTGTCGGCTCTTATTATAAGCCCCCAATATGGAATTTATAGGGGCCCGACAAAAAAGTAGGTTCTGGTGGGTTAAGGTATATGGGAGTCTAATATAGTACCCCAAGTAGTAGGATCCTTATTATAAGGACCCCCCAATAAGGTCCCCCCCCATTTTCGGAAACCCCCCATATTATGGGTTTTAGGGACCTAATTCCATAATGGTAGTATACGTGGAGCCTCTGCGGGCCGGTTTAGGGTTTAGGGTTATAGGGTTTTAGGGTTTACGGGTTTAGGGGTTTAGGGGTTTAGGGTTTAGGGGTTTAGGGGTTTAGGGGTTTAAGGGTTTAGGGGTTTAGGGTTTCAGCCGGGCCAGCATAGAAAGGGTTAACCCAGAGACTCCAATGTAAAAATAAACCATAAGTTATAGTAGGATCCCTATTTTGCTTTAAGTAAACATGAAGGTTAAGTTATAGTAGGATCCCTAATATGATTTAAGACATATTCCCTAATTAACGGATATTGGAGTCTCTAGGAATGCAAAACGAACAAAGCATGTCTACATGACCTACAGTCCTACACCAGGAGACACCTTCCCAAGACATCCTTTGTCCTTTGTTAGGGCTTAGGATTACGGCGACAAGGGATATAGACCCTCTCAGAAAGGTCCCTGTTAAGAAGTAGGGTTTAGAAGGGTCCCCTTTAAGGGGTCTCCCGAATAGTACCTAGGATTAATGGGTACTTGTTTATGGGATACCTTTACTAGAACCCTTACATAGATCCCTTAACGGATACCTTTATAGGCAAGTGTCTCCTCCAGCACTAGAAGCGCCCATGGTCCTCAGAGATCAGCATTTAAACTGGACACCCTCTTCCAGGTTGAACGCTTCGGGCTTGTTTAGGTGGTGGTCCGGGTTCAGGGCTGCGGTGTAGAGGGCTATAGAGGGTTTCTAGGTTTCGTTGGGTTCCGGTCAAATCTTTACGGCCTTCGGCGACTCTCGCTTTGAGTCGGGGCCTCCACACAGCATACACTTCCGGCATGCCAACACCAAAACCCTAGTCAGTATGAGGCTTCGTGCCCAACTAAATACATGTTACATGTACCCCAAAACTACGTATCAGGCGCAGCCTTCCAGAACCCGAAACTGTGAAGCGGCAGCCTCACCTTCGAGCTTCTGCTGCTGCTCTGTCATTATATTCATTACATACTACCAGCTCCTCCTTCTCCTCTATTACTGCACGACATAGCTGCACGAATACTAATGCTCGTGCACCGGTGCTGTGGAAACTCGCTTGAGATCCATGCAGTCCACTTTCCAAAGATATTCTGACTTCCTGGTGTTGGGAGCGTCTGTGATGCCTCTCGCCGACCACCCTAAACCTGCCTTACCCGCGGGCATGGAATCGCCGGATCTTGCGCTAGGGGAAACCGGTAGCCAGGCATAGTCGCGGGGAGCTGAGCGTGTGGGGCTCATCTGGGACTACAGATCCCGATGGAAGGTTCTGTGGGTTCCAGCAAGCTGCGGGCCACGGTGAAAGGCTTCATGGAGTTCGAGATGTCTGCAAAGTGGAGCAGCATGTTCCTGGATGCGACTTTGGGATGAAGGGAGGCCCTCCTGGTATGGAGCGCCGACATGCTGATGCTTTGGATGTTCGAGGTACCCGGCTTTGTCAGGGACGTTGGGCGCAGGATGTTGAAGAAGCGCGGCAGGGCTCGTGCAGACTATGGATGCCAGGGATATCTGCACTGAATATTTGCTGAGCGCCCTTCTAGGCTTCTAGGCGCTTTGAAGCTTGCGTCTTGACTGACCAAATTCATGTCCCATAATTTCGAGGTCGAGTCTTACGCTGTCAAGTCAAGTTTTTTGGTCTCCGTATTGTGGAGATGCTACGTAACACGAGAGGGAGTACAAGGTAGCCTGAATCTTGAATCCCGCAGTCTTTCATGAGTCCCTCAAGGCCCATCCTCCCTGAATCTGAAAACCCACAGTCTTCATGAATCCCTGAAACCCCAATTTCTCAACCTTGAACTCAACATCGCACCGTCCAGGACCTGCCTGAGTGTGTCATGCGTCTCTTTCTCCGCGATGATCTCCAAGACTTCGGGTGAGGGCCATGACTCCTGGAGTCAAGGCCCTTAAAGTAGGGTTCTTACACCCCTAAAGTAGGATTCTTAAGCCCTCAGAGGACGAATTATAACCCTACTTATAACCAACTTGCTAAGTCCCCTGCCCCTTCAAGTGGGGTTGAGGGGTTTCGACCATTATTGCTCTTGAAACTGCCAGTCATCTCTGGCGTGAGTGTATCACTAGTCACATCTAGCACTGGCAGTACTGGTATGGTGTAACACTGGCGAAAGGAATGTCATGACTGCTTCTCTTAGCATGACCATTGCTGTCAGTACCGCTATAACTAAGACGATGTGTCCTCAAGGACAAGATAAACCGTAAAGCACTAAACCTTCAACTGAAAATCCCAGACCCTAATAGCCTAAGCCCATAAACCCTAAACATCCTAGACCCTAATAGCCTAAGCCCATAAACCCTGAACCCCGAAACACTAAACCCTCAATCCTGAATCGGCTTTCGCAAATTCTCACCCGGCCGATCCGATGCTGTCATTTTTACCCATATAGGCTCCATAGTAGTTCCTTTTTGAGGTTTATATTTAGGATCTTATAAGGCAATCCCAAACAAGAACTACTATGGAGCCTGTGGGTAGGGGCCAGAATGGGTGTATAAAACAGGAAATTTGGATTTAGGGCATAGGATTTAAGGTTTGGGGGTAGGTTTAATGGGATTTTGGGGAATATCATACGTAGTTCTCCAACACCTGAAAATGCATGCGCATGGCGAGGTAAGAGATGTAAGTGCATACGCGCGTGTATCGGCATAAGTTCACATGATTCACATGCACCTCTCGACCGATCTGTGTTCAGCTCTTTCTGTCTGTCTGTCTATCTATCCACCTATGTATCTATACTCGCAGAGGTATACATAGACAGATCGATAGAAGAACATAGATAGACGAACAGATAGATAGACGGATAGACAGGTAGATGGGTAGATGGATAGACAGACAGATAGGTAGATAATTGGATTGATAGATATAAAGATAGAAAGAGACAGAGAGACAGAAACATAGAGAAACGGGCAGATAGACAGACACCTAGATAGATAGATCTATATCTCTATATGTAATATGTACACATGTCGGTAACATGATAGCGCAAGTAGCTCGATCTATCCTGGTGTCACGCTTGAAGAACCCGAAAGCCTACAGGCTTGTTGCATTGCAGGTACATGACCTACAAATAAGAACTGTAGGGATCAACACGATTAGGAATAATACCGCCTTATCGTGCCACAAAGGAATAACAGTATGTGTGCATATAGACAACCCACAAACCAATTCTGATTAAGAAGGCGGCCCCTATGTTATGATCGGCCCGTGAACCGAAGCGCACCTTGTGATCCTCAACCGAGCTGCACCTCCGACAGCGCGGCTTTGGGGTTGAAGGCGTAGGGCTTTCGTTGCGATTAAGGGCTTATGCGCTCCCCTGAACTACCAAAACCTACTTGTTTGTAGAGTCCCTATAGTTTCACACCGGGCCTCAATAATTGCCAGGATCATCTTATTCTCTGAAATGCCTGAAGCACTCGGATCCTGCTAATATCAGGGTCTTCAGTCGGCATAGTCCTTATTCCGCGATCCCTAAGCCCTAAACCCTAAGCTCATTTAAACCCTAAGCCCCAGAGCGGGATGTGCTCGAATCGCTTCGGGGCTCGCAGCGAGGAGTCCCCTTGCCTGTGAGAGCTCACATAGAGGCCTCAAGCCTTAAAAGCACGAATCCCTGAACATGAAGATCGAAATCCCTTATAAAAAATAGTAAACCTAACCCTAAAGCCGGAACCCTCAAAGCTACATCCTGAACAACCCTAAACCCTAAATCCTGACCCCTGAACCTGCTCTAGAACTCTGGAACCCTGAAAATTGAAGCTTAAACCCTTTAAAAGGCCCCTCAAACTGAACCCCATCCCCTGATCCCTAAACCCTAAACCGTACTTGAAGGGGCTTTAGGGGACTTAGCAAGTAGGCTATAAGTAGAGTTATAAGTGCCCTAAATGGAGTTACCCTAATTATAACCCTACTTATAACCAAGTTACTAAGTCCCCTGCCCCTTCAAGTAAAACCTGAGTCCTAGCCCTGAAACCCGAAACTGAGATCACGGGACTGACAGACTGAGAAATGAGGCTTTAATGTAGCCCTGCGATGATTGATGCGCCCTTTCTGTAATCAGAATCCGAATATGAAGACCCTTAAATGCGAAGGGGTTTAGAAACCCATGAATATACATTCACAGCCGTTAATGCATACAAGGTGGCTTGGAAAGGACGTTCGAGAAGACTTCGTCGTGGACTTCGTGAATCATCTGACACGCTTTGACCACCTCAGAGTTTCGTCGTGTCCTAAATCCCTAAACCCGTACAGAACCCTTCAAGTAAGGCGTCTGAACCATAACTTAAACCGCCAATACACCCTAGCTTACCTGTCTGGTGTTTAGTCGGGAATGGGGGAATGGATCCCTCCCTGTAGTAGTCCCTATATAATCGCCAATAGCAGTCTCCACAATCCATTCCTCCATTCCCTACTCAGAAGCAGACAGTTATAGAACCCTTCAGGGCCACCACAGAGTTTGGGGTGGAACCGGCAACCCTAAACCCTCAACCTCTGCCACAAGGAACCTTCAGGACGAAGCCCCGTCAACTCGGAGTGTGGATGAAGCTCTCAGTGCTCGGTTAACCGAGGCGACAGAAGCTATGTTGTGTGCATGCACATACATACATACATACATACATATCTACAGTTATAAATATAAACTTATACATATGACTGTATTAGCATAGCTCGCTGAGATGCTATTTTGTGCACCTGCGTATATACATAGATAGACAGATACATATATATATATATGTATATATATATATATACATTTATATATATATATATATATATGGGACATATTCGTAGCTTTCGCTGCTAGCTTGTGCATACAAGGACTTTCCAAGCCCTGCGCATTGAAGTGGCAACTGTTGTCCGTGTGCAAGATCGCCTGGAGCAGGGGAGCTCAACGGCTGTCAAAATCTGCAAAGCTGCAGCTACCAACCAAACCTTAACGGGTAAACCCTCATAGAACCCTTCGAGGAACCTGTAAAGTTTATAAACAATAACTTTACGCCCCTAAACCCTTCAAGAAGCCTGAAATAATTCTTCATGCTCACAAACCACAATAAGCTTAAACCTAAACCATTAAGGTCTTATGGAAACCGTACAGTTCCAATGAAGGAGCCCCTAGACACCCTTGTAATACCCTTCCGGATCCCTTGCAGGACCCCTTGAATGGAACCCTGGGGGACCTGTCGGAAAGCAGAAACAGAGCTCCACCTAAGTGATGATGTGGTGTCGGCACACCTTAAGTGCAGTCCTAACTGCTACACAAAGATGTAAAGCTTAGACCCCCAACCCTGCAAAGCAGCACCGGCCTCAATACACATTTTGCGGACGTCCTTCCTCGCGCCGTCTGCCAGTTCCCCCCAAACGTTGGTGCTCGGGTCGCCCAGGATCTCCTTTGCTTCTGTTCGTTTACTTTGGGGGTTTCGGGTTTCAGGCTGAACGGCTAGAAGGCTGCATAAGGGCTCTAGAATCTAGAAGGGCCGTCTTGAGGGTTCTACAAGGGCTCTACCAGGGGGCAAGCCCCAATGCAAGCAGGCGGCGAAGAGCCTCGCGCAATGCATGCTCTCCAGAGGTGCATTGTCGTTGTATCGCAACGCCAGGTCGTGATGTGTCTGGACGAGGAACCTCATGCTTTAGGGTGTGTGCGCCCAAGGTTCCTCGTCCAAACACTACTAAACCCTAAACCCGCAAGCCTCAACCCTAAACCATCTACACTGTCTACACCCTATATCCCCAAGACACTCAAGCTCGAAATTCATAACGCCCCAACGCCTAAACTCTAAAACCCGAAATCGCGAACCCGAAACACGAAACCCGAATAGTTACCCTGAGCCCTAAACCCGCACTTCCTTGCGCACCTCCGATTAATAACATCCCTGTCTGGAAGCCTTACTGTTAGCATTATCTCAGGTGCAGGGTTTATAAGGTGGTAGGGTATGGTAGTGTTATTCTGGCGAGGGTTTATGAGGTTGGGTGTTTGTCAGGTTGGGTCGACATTGTGCGACGCTAACCCGTGGTGGTTTCTGTTGCTGCTTCTTCTGTGGCCCTCTTCTCCCGGTTGCATCCTAAACGCTAACGTCCGCCAAAGTAGCCTCAACGCAGGCCGACTCCACATAGGGGTCACCTTTAATCAACGCAGCTCCCTCGAAAGTCTGACCGTTCTAGAGCAAAGGACAACAGCCCAGGTCGTGCTGGAGCTCATGCGGACGCTCAACCCGGTTTAGGGTTTAGGGTTTAGACACGTCACAGCAAACTCCCACACCACTAGTCACTAGACCCTTACATCCAAGACTAGGCCGTAGACCCACTACAAAAGCCTGGAACGAACCTCGCCGGGACACTCGTTGCTGAAGCCCGGATGCCCGATGTCATGCACGACGGCACAAATCAGCAAAGCATACCTCATACAACAAAACATATATATATATATAATAAGAATAACAATAAGAATAGCAAGACTAATAACAATAATGCAATCAATATATATATATATGTATATGTATATATATATATATGTATGCCACGGGTCCCACCAGGTTTGGCTTTGCAGGAAAGTATCGGTCAGACTGGAAGCTGCAACGAAAGCAGGATGTGAGAAGGTCATTGTATGGAAACACTCCCATATCATCCCATATCTTTAGTCCTTGATATGCACCAAAGCCACTAAAGTGGTTTGAAGGTGCAGTAGATAGGATTTCGCAAACGGCGGGCCCTCGTCACCATGTCAGTGTGGGTTGTGGTATAAGCTAAGACGGTACGGCAGTGTGGTCCAAATCCTCGCCCGGTACCCTGCATTCCTCATCTGATTCCGGGATATAAACAGAAAAGAGGAATAGATAGATACATTGACATGGAAACAGGAGGTGCTGTCGTAGTGAATTTGTCATTGCTTTTTTGGTTGCCGTGTGTAAACAGGTGACATCGGTTTTGCTAGGGTGGCAGGTGCGTCCTGCTGTGGCAGGCTACGTGAACTGCAATATGCAGGCAGGGGTGGCAGGGAGGGCGTACACCTTACAATTTGGGGAGCGGGGCGTGTTTTGTTCTTGTCTTGTTGTCGTTGCCGGAACGTGAGTTTTTCGCTTGCTGTCGTAGCAGGGGCGTGATGTTTTCGTTTTCTGTCGTGGCCCGGAGTGGTTGGTGCTCCTGAAAGCCGCAATAATCGTGCAAAAAACAGTAATTACCACAACAAGAACAAGCAAGAGATCCGCTAAGTGCCTTAGTCGCTTGGTCTCACAATCGACTTTAACAAGACAAGGAGTACCCTTAAACCGCCGTCGCCAGCGCACCTCTCCGTCCTCGAGAATGCTTCATGCAAGTCCTGAAGGATGACGTAGACCTCAATGTAGGCAGAAGGGTCTCAGGTAGTTAGGTAGTTCGGGCTTAGGGCAGAGGGGTTTCGGGTTTAGGGCTTCAGGGCGTTACGTCTGTAGAGGTTTAGGGCGTGGGGTTTACGGTTCTTGGGGTCGGTTTAGGGTTTCCCTTATCCAGAAGGAGGGCTTTGGCTCTCGAGGGTTCAGAATGAAGTGCACAATATGGGAGTTTCCGAAAATTAGGGGTACCTTGTGTTGGGGTCCTTATAATGGGGATCCTATGATTTAGGGTACTATATTAGGGTCCCCTATTTTCGGAAACCCCCATATCGGGGTCTTATTATTCCATTGACAATAGGTTACGGGTAGCAGGAGTGTACGGGTTCAGGGTTTAGCGGGGGTAAACAGACTATATGGGTATATCTTGGGTCCTGCCCCCGCTCACTAACAGTCCGATATTGGCTTCCCCTTATTACACACCCCAAAAAAGCACAACTGTCTTTCGGTAAAGTAGACGGGAAGTTTTGCCAGCCAAAACATACTTTGCCGATGTTTTCGGGCAATGGTCCAACCCTCACCCAGCCAGCCGCCAACCCCAAACCGGCCCAAACCACACATCAACACTGTCTGGCCAGGAGCGAGGTCGAAGCTGGGGCTACTACTGCCGAGAGATTGCCGAAAGACCATTTTTCGAAGGTCGCATAAATTTGGGGATGAGATCTTGCGTTTAGGGTCTGTTCTGCTGTCCTGGCCATGAGTCCAGGAGCAGATGAAGAGCTCGGACTACTACTGCCGAGAGATTTCCGGAAAGAATTTCAATTTTGATTTACAAGTGTAGGAGCGGAAAAACAGTTGTGCTTTTCCTTGTGCTTTTTTCCCGGGCTCGAGCAGACACAAAAAGCACAAGCATTTCAGGAAAGCAGCACAAATCCGATCACAACAAAGCACGAGAAAAAAACACAAGACTGCGAAACTAAAAAAGCACAAGAATTTCAGAAAAGTAGCACAAATCCGAGCACAAACGAGCACAAGAAAAAACACGAAACTGTCAGACTAGGTGTTCAGAAAACAAAAGCACAACACTTCCAGAAAAGTAGCACAAAAATCATCACAAAAAAGCACGAGATTTTCAGAAAAGTAGCACAAATCCGAGCACAAACGAGCACAAGAAAAAAGCACAAAATTGCCGAACTCAAACAGCACAAAAAAAAGCACAATAAATTCAGAAAAGTAGCACAAATCCGACCACAAAGATGCACAAGAAAAGCACAAAACTGTGACGCAACGGCAGCAAAAGCAGGAAATTGCTAAAAGATCCGAGGCCCACGGTTTCTATTCTAAATTGATCACAGGCCTTCCAGGGCCTCCCAAGCCCCTCCCCAGGCCCTCCCCAGGCCNCACAACACACACACGCACAACACACACAAACGCACACACAACACACACAACACACACAAGCTTTTCCGCCTCTAAAACTCCACACCCACACCCACACCCAGCCACACCCACACCCACGTCCACGCACCCGCACCCACACCCTCCAAAGTCTTCAAAGCATTTCTACAGCAAAATGGATTTTGGCACACTCATGAAAAACGGCTTCAAATTCAGGTTTTCACTGAACCAGCTGGAAACAGTTGTGCTTTTCTTGTGCTTCTCGTTGTGCTCACTGTTAGTGGGCGGGGGCAGGACCCAAGGTATATGGCAGTAGTAGTACCACATATTCAGACCGCGGAGACAGTAAAGGCTGCGAGTCCAAGGGGAAGCCATGACCTCGCACTTAATTCGATGTAGTAACATATTAAGCCTGGAAACAAGACTTACATGACCGACGGACTAGGCCTCATATAGTTCAGAAGCATTGAACTATTCGATGACTTGTTGAGTCTATGGCCCAACGACAACCTGCGACGGTCCTGATTGCAAGCCAGGCGACCAGACACGAAGACGGCAGAACTATCCATGAACTACATATGAGTGGTTGTCAAAATTATGGTCCCTTTTTGGGTCCTTATTATAACAGGGCACCTATTATTTAGGGTATCCAAAAAGGGACCTTAATTTTGACAGCCAGCCTTATAGCACCGATAAGACCGAGACTCCCGAATCTGAGCCAAAAGCCCCGATGCGTGCCGGGCGGCTGAATGCATAACGTCCACAGCATGGCTCCAGCTGTGATACCTCATGAGCTTCATAACAGGAATACTAATAAAAAATACTCATGCAAACTTACACTATTTTCTACCAATACTCATACCTGGGCGTTTAAGTAACCAGGGAGAAAAAGTACAAACTTTTATTTCATAATGGTTCCTTTAAGAAAGAAGTGTTAAAGTATGGTACTCCAAAGCCCAGATTCTCAGACACCAAAAAAGCTTCGGGCTTCTACGACGAATATAAAAACTAACTAATATTTTGTCTCGGCCAGGGCAACGACTCCTCCGAAAACGGGCCCTACTGGAAGGTCAAATGGAGATGCCCGAGATACTCGGAATCTTTAGGGTTTAGGGTTTTAGGGTTTAGGGAATCTGTTCTACAACATGTTTACAACTGCCCTGCAGAATTTGGTCACGAGGCAAGATTAGGTCTGCACAAGTAAGTACCAGTCGTCGTCAACATCGTCGTCGCCGTCGTAGTCGTAGCGCTAGGAGTTGCCGTCGTCGTGGTGGAAGGAGTAGGAGTACTAAACAAATGTACCCTGAAGCCCTAGCCTGAAACCCTCTAAAGCCTAAACCAAACCTGGACATCCTTAGTCCTCAAGCCCCAAACCCATGTGCAGCCGAGAAGCGGTACCTTCAAGTAGCCCTCTTCGACGGTTGCAATGAAGGCTGAGATTTCCTGTTCAACTCCAGGTCTTCTACAGGTTTGACAAGGCTCTGAAGGATTTTGAGAGTTTCGTGATGGTGTTAAAGAGGTTCCGATGATTGGGTGATCTTTTACCGAGTCTTCATGCTAAAGATCCGATTGAGTGTAGCGCTGTACTAGATTCCTCTATTTCTGAAACTTCCATGCATTCACTTGCACGACACTTTCACCTGAAGGCTTTTCGAGTTTAGAAAGAGGCATGCAGGACTTGGTGACATGTTTAGGCTTGGAGGCTTGAATGAACAGTGGGGTATCGAGAGCCCGGGGCCACTAATGTAGGGGCCTTAATAATTAGAATAGGGTTTGGGGGTATATCTTACACTATAATCATAATAAGGAATCTCCAAAATAGTGTAAGTAATTATTTAGGCTCCTATATTAGCTACATTGCTACAGCTGATAGGCAGAAGTCTCGGTCTACAGGCCCACGGATAGCCCGGCAGAGGGACAACCCAGTTGAAGAACCTTTGCAAAACCCATGAAACCCTCTGAGTAAGCCTGCTCTTTATTTAACCCAGGACCACGAAGAATTACGATAACAAACCTATCAACCTCTATTCAAGACCCACTAGTGTCAATAAAGCCCCCATTCGACGCCCTGGCCTGTATACCCCTATGAAACCCGTAGTGACTAACGACTGGGCCGCTGACGGTCTCCGTGACACCCTTCTCTTTAATGGAGCTTGGCATGCAGGTGGACAGCAACTTTGCACAAACCTTGGGTTCAGTATTTGCGGCTTAGGCTGAGGGTTTAGGCTCCTCCTTATCTTGACGAGTTTCCAGAAGCTCAGGTGCCTTTGTAGTAGGTTCCTGTCCGTATGCAACCATCCTACAGCACGGTAGATAGAATCCAGAAAACTGGGCCTTTAGGGTTTAGGGTTGAAGATCTAGGGTTTAGGGTTTAGGGTTCATGAATGACGTTACAAAAGTCGGATCCGGAGTAGCGAGGCGAGGGTCAGGGTTTACTTGAGACTTACTTCGAGAGACGGGCTCTAGGGTTTAGGGCTTGTGTGGTTTAGTAACTCTGATGTACAGCCTGGGGTCTAAATCCGAAGCCGAGAACCCGGCAACCTCATCAGCATCATCATTTTCTTCTGCTTCTTCTTCATCGTAATCTTCATCTTCATCATCCATATAGCAGCAGCAGCAGCCCCAATTATCATCCGACCTACCTTGGCATCTTCATCAGCATGAGCATCGCCACAACTGAAGGGAAGCAGCCGCCGTAATACTGCACAATCGCTTATACTAACAAAACCTGAGACTCACAATCCGAGGAACGAAGCAGGTCGTGTTTGATTCCAGGTCGAGCGGATTGAACCTGCGGAGTTGGCTGGAAAGCTCCAATGCTACAAGACAAATCTATCACATTAGTTTGGGGCCTTGACCAAGTATATACGTGAAGTACCGAGCTGTGCGTAAGCTTTCTTTCTATGTCAAGCCGCCGCGGATGTAGGCATGCTCTCATTGTGCAACAACGCTCAAACTCCTGTTAAGCCCGGAAGATCGAAATCTATGCGCACTTGGAAAGGGAACGCTTGAACGGCTGGGGACTGTGATGTTTACTGAGCTGTAGAAAGAACTGAAGACGGATGGATGGCTTTATCACGGAGGGTTGCTTTGACGCGCTCTGTTGGCAAGCGGTATCGATGAACTATTGTCTACATGTGCATACTTATGAGCTTGTCTGTGGATGTAGCTAGCAAGGTCTGTTCCATCTACCTACCTATCGGCTGAATACTCCAATACCTCAACCCTCAACTTTGACCTAACATTGAAAATAGCATAGCATAACATAGCAAAGCAACCTAACGTAGCATATATAACACAACATAACATAACCCCTAAACCCTAAACCATCCCTAAACCCTAAACCCCTAAACTCTAAACCCTAAACCGTGTCTCCGCCTCCAGCTTGTCAGATTCTCGACCTGCCCAGGGTTTCGTTGCTCCAAGAATCAAAAGTTGCAGCTCAGGTCACAATACCCACACTACGGTTGATGGACGAAATCCTGCACTACCCATAATAAGGAATATACCATAATTCCCATAGTTTAGGGTACTTAAAGTAATGCAGGATTTTGTCCATCAGCAGTATAACAGATCCTTTAAGGGCTCCTTTAATGGCCCCTTTCAGGGATCCTGTTCCTCTATGAGCTCGATGAAGGTTCCTTTAGCTTAATTTACTGTGAGGGTTCTGCAAGGGTTCCGGCCAAAGCGTTTTAAGTTATAAGGGTACTATAGGATCCATTATAACCACACGCAACCTAAACCTCCAGGAACTTGCCCTGGTCAGCTTGGTGTAATGCCACAGAAATGGGGCGGATGGCACTAAAGAAAGCAGACTTCACAAACAGCTTTTCCAAATCTGGTTGCATTCCGCTGCCCTAAACTCCCGAAACCCTGCACACTCTAAGCCCCTTTTGCCCTTCACACGTTCCCGTTTGGGTCCATGTAGCCACATAGTATATCCTTTGGCCCAACAGTATCGAAAAAGAACCCCCTATACACTATGTCGGTACATGGACCCTTAGCGATTATCGTTAAACCAAAAACCCCAAAACCCTAAAACCTAAACTCCCCCTGTCCTTCAGGGGTAGCCCTACTTACAGCATGTTGGAACTTCGTAGATTAAAGTGTTCCTGAAACAGGGTTTCTTAAAGGGATCTTTAAGGGTTGAGGGTTCTGGGGATCGTGAGGCTCAGAAGCTCGGCTTGAGAAGTAAGGTAACTATAGCTACAATCCCTTACGGCCCCGACTAAGGTACTTATAGCGTTACTAACTAAGCCACCTGATTCTCCGAGCAATTAGTAATTAGAGTGTCCAGACGATCATACCCTGATCAATCTTCTTCGAAATCCTGATGCAAATCCCTAAATGTCCCTTGATGTTAGAGTCGCAACCCTAAATTTAAATCCTAAGCCTGACTCTTGAGCCGCTAATGCAACACCCTAATCATTTAATCCTTAAGCCCTAAACCCTAAAAACCTGCAACCCTAAACCCTACAGCCCTAAGCCCTAAATTCGAGGTGGCCTCGAGATTCGTCAGGTCTTGCAGGACGACCGTCTGCAAACGTGTTTGGATCATCTCCCTTCGCAGGACTAGGGTTTAGAGTTTAGGGATTAGGATCTCGTTCATGGTTGGGATAGGATTAAAAATTTAGATATTTATTCCTTAGTGGCTCTAAGTACCCATAAACATGTAAAATGTTACCCAACTATGACAAAGGGATGTGGCGGTTTAGGGTTTAGGGCTTTCGGGTGTCTGAAAGTTAGGTTTCAGAATTAAATTGTGGTTCAGGGTTTAAGGGCTGTTACCAGACCGCCACCTGCCAAATCTAAGGGTCCATGTACCTACATAGTACATATTAAAGCTTGGACCTATACGGTCTGCAAAGGAACCCCTCTAAGTTTAAGGCCGAAACATATGAAACCACTATCCCCTAAACCGTACAGTTCTAGTTCATTGTTGGGATAGGATTAAAAATGTACATTTTTATTCCTTATTGGGTTCAAGTACCCATAAAAATGTAAAATGTTACCCAACTATTTAAGAGTTAAAACAAGGGCGCCACTTTGGCGGGCATACAGACCGTTGGAGCAACCTGAAGGTGTTGCTTTGGGTGACTTGCACCAGGTGGCCAGGCCGAAAGTAACACACCAGGGCCCGAACAAGTAATGAGCGTGCTTTTTCAGACTATGGGTGGTTGTCAAAATTAAGGTCCTTTTTGGTTACCCTAAAAGGGTAGGTGCCGTATTATAATAAGGACCCAAAAAGGGACCATAATTTTGACCACCACCCATATGGAGGGGGTGGGGGAGTTAGGTTCAGACAAGGGTTTCAGAATATGCTCTGGCCTGAAGCCGTGAAGCCTCGAGAACCGAAGGAGCATGCGGTGCATGAGCCGAATCTTTGAGAGAAGCAAATGTCTAGTGCCCCGTGCCTAGTGGAGAAGTCCCAATGACCACGATAAAATCTAAGCATTGAAACTTGAAACTATATTTCAGCGAACATGGTGTGTTGTGAAAGCCAGGTTGCGACACGAAATGGAGCCTCATCCAAGACTCCAATCAAGCATGCATGTCAAATACGTCTCATTCACAAAAAAGAACTTCAGGGTTTTAGGTTGAAAGGTGTCCAGCCTGTGTTGCATCGTCAGCGTGTTGCTGGGTCTTACCTCACCCCCGGCGCTCGTGCCCAGGAAGACGACGGCCTGCATCAGACTGAGCCGAGGTATCCCGAAACCCGAAACAGAAGAAACGCTATGAGGGGCTTCAGGGTCTGTAGACCTTAGTATGAGTTCGGAGACACAAGCTCGAAGATGCTCCTTACTACTTGGGTCGAGGTTCCTTCTGTGTTTTATTCAACTTCGAGGTAGAAGACATCAAACTTCACAGGAAGAGGCTGTCACCGACAAAGACTCCCCAGAAAACACCAGATGTCATTTTATTCCTCAGCATCAGATTTAAAGGCCGGTGTGATACTCTGAATCTTCTGGTGCACTCGGTGGGTGCTGAAGACTGTGCAGTACAGCTGAACACCGCGAAGATTGCGAAGCTGCAGGATGTGCCCTAAACCCTAAACCGTGTGCATTTGCAAGGCCGGGGCGAGGACTCGCAATCTGCTCAGGGTTTAGGGTAAAGCTTACACTTTCAGTTTTATAGTGGGTAATATTATCTCAAAAAGTGTAAAGTGTATCCACTCAGCTTTTAAGGGCTTCAATCTCGCATGGACAAGCCCGAGAACCCTTATATGCGTAGAAACCTTCACCCAGACCCCGGGAGGATCCAAAAAGTAGATCCCTTAAGGGGGTTCCTATAAAGTACCCTTGAGTAGCTAGGGTCCCAAATTAGGGGATCTACTTTTTAGATCTTCCCGGGTCTAAACCCCAATCCCTCAGTTTAATCTTTGCCCTACACACGCCAACACCCCAAAACCTAAACACCTCCACCAGAAAATCTTGCTTCGAAGATCGCCGCAGCACCACAAACCTACAACAATCCAGAAAACCTATAAAGAGAGCCCTTAAAGCCTTAAAGGAACCCTTGAAGCCACCTTACGCGAATCTCAGCCCAAATAGAAGGGCCTCAGTAATGCGAAGAGCGTTTGGTATCCTATACCCAGAGGGTCCATATACGCTACTATTATGGAATTAGGTCCCAAAAGACCATCCCTACTATGGTTTTGGGACCCTGATTCCATAATAGGAGTCTTGGATAACTATGACAAGGAAACCGTAAGGACCCTAAACCCTGGACCCTATTATTGAATTAGTCCCGCCCCTGCATCAACGGAGTAGCCTGGGCATCCTCGTCCGGACGAATGAGCCTAGTGGTTCAACTCTGGGATGGCTATGGCGACGGGTTTTAAAGGTTCAGGTTTTGCTTTTGTTTATCTCCTCTTTTCCTTCAGCTGTCACTAGTGTTGAGAATTTTAGGATTTTAGGGTTTGGGGTTGGGGTTAAACCTTCGGTTGAGAGGGTCTTCTTAAGGAAAGTCATCTTGGGAGATCTTAAAGTAAATGCAGCTTCAGGATGTAAGGTGGAGACTTGCTCTGAAGTGTTTATGTTTCGGAGTTGGGGTGTTTTGAGACTTCAATATAAGGTGTGTGTGTATATATATATATATGTATGCACACACCCATCCATCCATCCCTCCATCCCTTCATCCCTCCCTCTCTCCATCCCTCCGTCCCTCCGTCCCTCCCTCCGTCCGTCCGTCCATCCCTCCCCCCCTCCATCCATTACATACATACGTACATGCGAATTATTGCGACTCCTATATTGGCTTCGCAGCGGCTTTAGGGCCGCACGCGTTTACGCAGGGCTTAGCTTCTGGGCTCGTCTCAGCATCCGCATAGCCATGTTGCATGAAGAACACATGGGAGTTTCCGAAACCCTAAATAGTAGGATCCTTATTATAAGGACCCCCAAAATAAGGTACCCCCTATTTTCGGAAACTCCAACATGTCCCCGAAGCAGCCCGCAGGCAGCTCTCAAGCAGAACTACACCCTCGTCGTCTAGAGGCAGTGAGCAGCCCCGGCTCCTATAGGCGATAGCTTGTTCAATGAACTCGCAGCAAAGTCTTTGGGAAAGAACACTTGTGCATCCAGGAAGTCAAAGATCTAGGCAGCACTTGTGCTTCAGTGCATCCGATGTCAGGGAGCTGTAATGAGTAATGCGGGTAGCAAAACATCGAGGCAGAAACCCCCATCTCCAATGCTACCAGTACGGTTTAGGGTTCAGTGCCTGGTCAAAACGGTTTAGGGTTTAGGGGTTTAGGGTAAAACCCCATGGAGAATCGCGATGAGAATACGGTACTGACCATCGTACACAATCCACATTGGGGCGGGGCAGCTTGGGGCAACCCGACGAAGTGAGCGTTTTGGGTTTAGGATATAGGGTTTAAGGATTTAGGATTGAGGCTTTTTAGGGACAACAAAAGAGTATTGGGGCTTAAGGATTAGGGTTTATACGGATACCATGGCAAAATTCGGGGCTTAGGGAGCTAAGCAAAGCGAAAGCTAGTGCTGGCAAAGTGGCTTCAAAGCACTGAGCAGGCTTATCCTGCTCAGCACCTCCTTCAGCAGCACCTTAAGGGCTACTATCAGGGCTTCGGAAGCCTGGTCCTATATTATAATACACTTTAAAAACCCTGAATACCAATAATAAGGGCCCCTTTTTAAAGGGCACTATCCTCTTCTAAGAGTCCCTTTTTAAGGGGTATTACCCCCTTAAAAGGGTCTTATAGGAGGCGGAATGCTGACAAAGAAGATCCTTCCAAAAACCCTGGAGCCATGAAGTCTGCCAAACCCCAAGGCTCCATGTAGCTGTTACCTGTCTAGGGTTTAGGGTTTAGGGGTTTAGGGGTTTAGGGTTTAGGGGTTTAGGGTTTAGGGGTTTAGGGGTGTTAGGGTTTAGGGGTTTAGGGGTTTGGGGGTTTAGGGGTTCAGGGTTTAGGGGTTTAGGGTTTAGGGGTTTGGGGTTTAGGGTATGCTGGGGATCCCAAAACCTACCGTTTTAAGGGCTCTACCCTCTAATGGATTTGGGGTCATCGCTATACTTTGGCTGAAAAGTCGTCCCTATATGGGTACGTTAGGGCCAGTGTTGCCTGCAGTGCCCCGAGACAGTTAGAGACGTTTGGGGCGCAAGGTATCATAGTTTTCTGACTGAGCTGTCAGTCACTGTAGTTGTTCTGCTTCACCTCACCATAAGGCTGCCTGCGTCGCTATAGTTTAGAGACTGCGTGCTGGCCTGCCTGCAACAAACCAAAAGGTTTAGCCACATGCTTTCTATTTCGCAGGTACTGTATCGGGGCAAGTCTCACATACTATGTGGGTTGCTGCTGTGACTACAGGTCAGGCTTGTCGAGACAAGATCCCCTGAAACACAGCGAACTGAACACTTGTCAATTAAAAAAGACCCTAAACATTAAACCCAGAGCCCTAAGCCAAAAACCCTAAACCCTAACCCAAGACTTTTATCGAGCCCAGACCCCCCGTAGTAGCAACCACAGACGTTGACACGATCAGAATACGAAGCTTGAATGTAATGTAGGGGCTCTTAAGATTGCTCTACACGGGTTACTGTACTTGATTTGGTATGTTGCGCCCCTCAGTATTCAGCATAGAAACTTTAAGCCCCCAAACCAGGGTCGCAACAACTTGACTGTGATTTCGATTCTTGGGGGTGTAGCGCTACAACTTTAGAATTACGATTCTGGGACGAATTACGGAGGCTCCTACATCGTGCTCAAACCCGCCGAGCTGCTGTTTCGTCTCCTTGTTCGTCCTGTTGCTTTTTCCGGGCGTCTTGCTGGGAGTTACCTCAATGTGTCATGACAGCTGGAACCGATGCCTTCAGAGTCAAACTCCCAGGCCAAGGACATGAAACTGTACTAGAAATGAATCCGTGAACACCCATTCCCAGTAGGAGTGATGTTCTGGCTCCTTGCTTATGCCTGCTGATTTTGTCGGACTAGGCTGAATGCCTTGTGGGTCGTAGGACCCTGTGTAAGAATGGGCGATGCGGACTATGCCCTGACGATTCTTCAAGCGTTTCTTAGTACATCAGTCTGAAAAAGTGCAAGTATACGTATATGTACACATGTACATACACATACACACATATGTATGCATATATATATATATACACACACTCATGTATGTATGTGCGTATGTATGTATGTATGTATGTACGTATGTATGCACGTACGTATGAACGTATGTATGTATGTATGTATGTATGCATGTTATGCATGTGTGTTTGATTGTGTATGTTTGTATGTTTGGATGCTTGTATCTGTATGTGTATAAACATATCTATATATATATATGCAAAATGTAAACAGATGTGAAGGGCGTCCGTCGGCTTTCGGCGTTCCTCTCTCCTGCAAACACTTGGACTCTACGTCTTCGCTCTATCGAGACAACTGCTGCTGGGAAAAATGCAGAGCAACAGAAAGCCCTGGTTTCGGGTTTTGGGGTTTAGGGTTTCGGGTTTAGAGGTTTAGAGGTTTAGGGTTTAAAGTTTAGGGTTTTAGGGTTTCATGATGTTTGGGTAGGGTCGAGCATCTTGAGGGTGAGCCTTTTCAGTTTAGGTTTAAGATTCCGTGTGAGCTCACACCCGGGACGTCCTTGAAATTGAACTTAGGGGCTGATTCATGGGTTTCGGGTTGGGCTGGCGCAGTGCTGCTCCACTTCCACTGTTCAGGATACAGCAGGTAAAGGGTCACAGGAGAAACAGGGAACCCCGCAATAGTGAGGAAATGCCCATATGAAGCGCCAAGAGCATTGGGATATGGGAGTTTCCGAAAATAAGGGACCCTCATATAGTACCCTAAACTGGGCTTTTCAGTGACCAGGGAGAAAAAAGTATAAACGTTTATTTCATAGTGGTTCCTTGAAGGAAAAAGTATTAAAGTATGGTACTCCAGAGCCCAGTAAATAGTAGGATCTTTGTTATAAGGAGCCCAAAATAAGATACCCCTAATTTTCGGAAACTCTAAACCCTAAACCCTTAATAGAACCCTTATAGATATTTATAGATCCCTTTAAGGAACCCTTTAAGGATCCCTTTAAAGGTAGCCCCAATTTTCGTTTTCGGAAACTCCTACAAAGCAGAAGTCATGGTGGACGGCGAGACGAGCGACTAAGCAGCGTGTGGATGGACTCCACCTGCAACCAGATCAGCCGCCCGATCTTCCTGGATTCATCAGGGATGAGGGTTTAGGAGGGTTAGGGATGTAGGGCTTAGGGTTTAAGGTGTAGGGTTTAGGGCTTTGGGTTTAAGGTGTAGGGTTTAGGGCTTTGGGTTTAAGGTGTAGGGTTTAGGGCTTTGGGTGTAAGGTGTGCGGTTTAGGGCTTTGGGTTTATGGGGTTAGGGTCAGGTGGTGCCAGATTCACGGAGGGCGAAAAGTTCTTGCCTCCGAAACTACATGTCAGATGGGGCATTACCGGTTCTTCGTCCCGTCGTGTATGCGACACCTCTTGGATAGGGTTTAGAGTTTAGGGTTTAGGGTTTAAGGTTTAGGGGAGGGAGGGATCTTTTTGGCTTCCTCTCAGGGAGCTTTAAGGGTTCCTTTAAAGCTTCCTTCAAGGGATCCGTAAGGGTTCCTTTAAAGCTTTCATCTATACCGTAGGACTGCAGGGGCCTTAGTAATTAGACTCAGACTGCGGGTTTGGAATGGGGTATACTGCAGCTAGACGGGGGGACCCTAAGGAATACTACACACCAATATTCCGATTTAGGGTTCATTGGTTTAGGGTGCCATGCTATTAGACCTAACTCTTAGATTAAGAGTTAAGATCGAAGTAGGATTGACAATGACCTTCTCAACCAGTTGATCCTAGACCCAAAACCCTACAGTAGAACCTAAGCCATAAGAAAGCATGGGGCATAAGAAGGCAAAGGGTTTAGGGTTCATAATTTTCAACGTCCTGGGTGTAAGCTGGGAAACTGGATCAAGCCAGTGCTCCAAAGGGGGGGTTTTGGGGCCGAGCATAGGCTGCGAGAATGGAGGCTTGATCTAGGGGCCTGTATACTCATACCACATGAAACCCGAATACTCCCTGCTAGTCATTCGACACGTCTAAACCCTGAAAGCAATCCTTACGGAACCCCAGAAAGGAACCCTTCCAATCATGAAATTCCAGACGCGCTTGCGGAAAAGTCAATCCTAAGCCCTCAACCACTTAACTCCCCCAAAGCCCTCAACCGCAAAACTCCTCAACGGCCCCCACCCAGAGACTCCAAGATCCCTCAATTAGGGAATATACCTTAAATCATATTAGGGATCCTACTAGATTTTAAGGTATATATTTTCTTATTAAGGGATACTCTCTGGGAATAGTCCCTAAACCCTATAGATCCCTTAAAGGAACCCCTATAGATCCCTTTAAAGGAACCCTATAGATCCCTTTAAAAAGGGACCCCAAGAGTCTCTGGGCAACTGAGAACCCTCATCCGGCCTGACTTTCAGGAGCATTGTCTCCAGTGGCGCGAGCGCATGTCGAGCGATCGCGCGGGAGATCAGCAGCGAGAAAAGCACCATCCTCAGACTGTCACCGATAACAGCGGAAATAGTTATAAGAATCATAATCTGAAGAATGGTACGACGAATCATAATGATAATCTTATCCGCCAAAGCTTCGGTGTCTAGATCTAGTACCTATATCCCAACCCTCAACTCTCTTCTCCGCACGTGTTGTGGTGGCCCGACATCCACCCCACCAAGACTAAACATGAAAGCCGACCTGCTTGTGTCGATCTGCATAGCATGCTCCTTAAACCCTGAATCGCTCATACTTGGAACTTCCGCTTCGTGGAGTCCACGACTCGGGTGGGCAGGGTTCATTCCGTCTGTACGGGTTTCGGGCGCTTGGGGTTCAGGGTGTTAGGCTTAAGGGTTGAGGGCTGAGTATCTCTATCGGGTTTAGGAACAAGCAACCCTTGTCCCTCGACACCCTCAACATTTTTCTTAAGTGATTCGTCAACCAAACCCAACAAC
Source organism: Symbiodinium sp. clade A Y106 (assembly GCA_003297005.1). NCBI lineage: Eukaryota > Dinophyceae > Suessiales > Symbiodiniaceae > Symbiodinium > Symbiodinium sp. clade A. Next base: position 91,542 of record BGNK01002436.1, read on the forward strand.
AAGCCTCTTGCCAGTACAGGAGAATCTTCTCTCTGCCCGAAGAAGTGTATTAAAAGAACTTACATACACACAGACACAGATAGCATATGCAAATGCCTGCACATATGCATGTGTGTGTATACATATATGTAAAACATATATCTATCTATATATCTATATATATATGTATAAATATAAAAAATGTAAAATAGCCCAGGGGCAGAATGATGGTGATGGTGATGATGCTCATATTTAGAGCTGCCTCCACTTGCACCTTCCGAAGCTCCGCAAGCCAGGATCAGTGGAGAAAGCAGGGCCCGAGGTTCAGCGTTTAGGTTTTAAGGTTTAGGGTTTCGGGGTTTTGGGTTTCAGGTTTAGGCGTTTAGGGGTTTAGGGTTTAACGTGAGGGTTTAGGGGTTTAGGGTTTAAGGTGAGGGTTTACGGGTTTAGGGGTTTGGAGTTTAACGTCAGGGTTTAGGGGTTTAGGAGTGTAGGATTTCAGGGTTAGGGTTTGGCAGGCGACAAAGTCTGAATAAGCGATTCAGTTTAGATTCTGCAGAGCCACGGTTTAGGGTTTAGGGTTTTGTTGGTCGGTATGACCTTCGGAGTTCGAGGGCTGGGCCATGGCACGTCTTCTATATAACAGATTAATGTTTCCTAGAAACAAACTGAACAATAAAAACGAACCAGTATTGTATCCCCACGCAGACGTACACAAAACGCAAGTATCAAGCTCCAAAGTTCCCTGAACGGACCAAGGGAGCACAGGAGNGTTTCCTAGAAACAAACTGAACAATAAAAACGAACCAGTATTGTATCCCCACGCAGACGTACACAAAACGCAAGTATCAAGCTCCAAAGTTCCCTGAACGGACCAAGGGAGCACAGGAGGGGCACCAAGTCAGAAGGGGGCTACCGAGCTATCACCGCCCTTAAGACCCACACCTTACCCCGACCCTGAAACACACAACCTCCTACAAGCGGCCTGAATGGCCTCTCCTCAGCGGTGTGCACGATTTTCATCTTGAGCCAACATATTGTCGGCACTTCCTTGCTGAGACACACAAAGTCCCTTTAAGAAGTTGCCAGCCTTCCACCGACCAAAGCGGCAGGGCCTTGATAACCTTTAGTTATCAGCANCATCTTGAGCCAACATATTGTCGGCACTTCCTTGCTGAGACACACAAAGTCCCTTTAAGAAGTTGCCAGCCTTCCACCGACCAAAGCGGCAGGGCCTTGATAACCTTTAGTTATCAGCACTCCTCCTCCCCTTAGGGTCATCCGACAGGGGTAAAGACCTGCCGAGCGATCCTCTTAGGATTCGAAGAATTAATTTGGCGCCAAGTACGTGGCTCTACACAGCAGTCTATCCGATCAGCTCTAAACCAATCAGACCATCTACAAATGCGCAGCCCACCATCTCAGAAAAAACAGTCTTGCGTAAAGGATTGTAGGAGAATAGCCTCCTTAATTTGGGGATCAGCCTCATAGCCGCTGACCAAAGCTATTGCCTTTGCTCCCTCATCAGCCCCGATTACACAGCTGACACAGGAATCGCTGCGCGGTTCTGCCACCCACAACCAGTGACGAGCAAGTGTCCCTTGCGTGAATGCACTTCCCATTTTTGGTCACATACAGTGGCGTAGTATACTGGATTGTCACCTCTCCTTGGATCCTCCGAGGCTCAGTTTGAACCGACTGGTCCGTAGTAAGCCCTCTCCTCCGCCTGAACGTGCTTCTGAGCTCCTCCAGAGGTGGAAGATCATCCGAACTTCCCGTAGGATACGGCGGAGGTGGAGGAGGAGTAGGAGAATCCTCCCCTCCAGATGTATACATGGGAGATCGCGTGATGTTAGCTTGGGTTGAAGAGCTTGAAGGCGCCCACGGCACCTGGCTTCCTAATCCCAAGCCATGAAGTTCTTCACGAACTGCACTCTGCAGCTTCCGAAGTCGCCGAGCCTCACGAGGTTCGGACTCGTCTGGGTGCAGCTTATTCCAGATCTTCTTCACAACCTCCCAAATTGCTATTCCAGCAACCACAAGAATGAAAACCATACCATATAGCTCCCGAGCAAAGTTGACCTCGATGTCAGGCTTGGACTTCTTTCCGGCAACAGGCTTCGTCAAACAGAAAAGCACAACAGCTAAGCGGGCAACGGCATGAACCCAGGTAACCTTTAACCCTGCTACATGCTTGCTCGCTGTGCTTGAAGCTTCTGCTTGTTGGTCTGCTGCTGCAATGAAGACACCACCACGACCATCTTCATGTTGCACAAGTGCCCAAAGCTCATTCAGCTCAAACAGCCGCACTGCATCGAAGCCTTTGGTGCCTAAATCCGCTTTCTGCAAAACTCCCGGAATATGGCGTATACAAAGTATGCCTTCACGAACAAGTTCCCTGAGTGCTCCCGCACGAACACGCAAATGGCGTGTGCGCCATGTTCCAGGAGAGTCCGTGCACAACCCAACCGCGGCACTGTTGTCTACGAGCAGTAGAAGATGAATTTTCGAATCGTTGATCTCATTGGTCAGTGAAGATATCCCAGCCTGTAGTTGAACCGCTGCAACAGCCTCTATCAGCTCGCTTTCCGCAGTACTAAGTGCAATCAGGCTCTGACGCCCAGAGCGCCAAGCTACAGCATTGCTGTTGTAAGTAATCAGTGAACATCCGATGGATCTACCACCAGCTGGGCTGAATGACGCATCTGAATAAGCAACCACAGAGTGCTCTGGTTCATCGCTGCTCCCAAAGAACATCAAGGACAACTGCGACGTAGCAAACAAATAAGCCAGCACCCTTTTTCCTATCCTCTCAACCAGAATTGGATCTCTCAGGCAGAGAGAGCTCATACTGGAAACAGAATGCATAAGGTCCGGTCTTGACTTTGTGCTAAGCCAGAGCAATTGCCCTGTCATTTGTTGAGCCTTTCTCAGGCTTCGATCATCATACACCATCTGCTCAAACTCGCTCTCACCAATGAGCCACTCCCTTGGACATGGAGTCCTGGCGCCAGGGCCGTTAGTCAAATCATGGTGACGTAACAGCTCTCGTAGATATCCAAATTGGCACATTCTATACCCGAGCTTATTCTTGTAGATCTCGAGGCCCAAAAACCGGATACCATCTACGTCTGAAGCCCATGTCAAAGGACTGGAGGTCCACTCAGCACTCAACCATGCGTGCACATCCACTATCGTGCTCGGCTCTCCAAGGTACATAATGTCGTCTACGTAGACGACGACATATGCAGCCACATAATCTGACTCCTCACAGCCCTCCTTGAGAACCACGACCTGCCAGATATTCTCATCTGCAACCAATCTTTTAAGTACCGCAACACGATCTCCTGTGGAACTCTGGATTCGGATCTTGGCCTTCTTGAACCTTGCATCCCGGAATAGCCCCCATAGACGTGGAGATCGCCGAAATCCGTAAAGGGCACGATCTACCCGGTACAGGCCATCCCACTCAGGGCCCAAAGCAAGAAGGAAAACCTTCGGGAAGCGCAGCCCATACGTAGCATCCGTGCACATAGGAGCGAGTACAAAAGCGTTTCTGATGTTCCTTACGGCTGCATCCCATGACGGTCTTGATGAGGCATGAGATACCATTATCCTCAAAGACTCCGTTTGACAACCTCCAGCATACAATTCTTCACTGATGTTCTTCTCGAAATTCCCACAAATGACCAACCGGGCTTTACGCTTGTACAACGCATCCACTGGGATTGTACTGGAAAGCTGAACCTGGTCTTTTGACTGGACACCATCTGGGAACTCTAGCTGGTCCTGAGGCTTTGACTGGACACCATCTGGGAACTCTAGCTGGTCCTGAGGCTTTGACTGGACACCATCTGGGAACTCTAGCTGGTCCTGAGGCTTTGACTGGACACCATCTGGGAACTCTAGGTGGTCCTGAGGCTTTGACTGGACACCATCTAAAACTCTAGGTGGTCCTGAGGCTTTGACTGGACACCATCTGGGAACTCTAGCTGGTCCTTGGCTGCTTGAAGATCAGGTGGCTTGACAGTAAACACGCCCTTGGCGGGCAAGATCACAAGCTTGTCCTCGCGCTGAAGACGGTCCTCTTCATCCGCATTCAGCCTTACGAGGGCCCCGCAATTGATCAACGCCTCCACTTCCTTCAGGATGGCCTTCTTCCAAGCCACCACATTTTCTCGTACTTCTCCAAGCGTGAGAGTATACACCACTTGTAGAGGTGCTTCCAGATTTCTCAACAGCTCCTCTACCCCATGTTGTTCACCACTCTCAACAAGCCGACACAGTTGAAACCACCTCAGGCTATCCAGATCACCTGCTTCGGCCCTTCGATTGGCTTCAGCTGCTTCTAGTGCCTCACACAGCCTCATCGCCTTGACATTCACCCTGGTGATAGCGTCGAGCTCCTCCTTGCTTTGGCTCTCCGGGGTCAGCTGCTCGAGCTTCTCCTCCTCATCGAGTAGCATCCTCAGGTTCACAAGCTCCGACTCTGTGACCGCTCCTTGAGTGAAATGCTCCTCCTCATCCGAGGTCTCGCAATAATCAAACTCCAAGTGTTCTTCTTGAAGTCGTAGCTGACGTAGATTAAGCTTTTCACGTTGGGGAACGAGAAACCCGTCATCACGTAACGCCTGAACACTTTCTTCAGGTAGACGAGCAAAGCCACGATTGGCATAAGCTATTATGGTCCACTTGGTGCCTTTTCAAGGCATGCTTTTGTGGAGTTGCCTCGGATTGAACTTCACAACACGGTTTTCGGTAGGCACAACAGACCCCTCAATCTGCTCGCCATTTGGAAAAGACAAGGGTTGAGGTGTTGCGTCCTCATGAACCCCCTCGACCCATAGTCCTCCTTGCTCGTAGGCTCCGCAAGAGATAACGATGTTCCGCATCCCATTCACGTTGTAGCGGTCCCTGTGCAGCCCGGTTTCCAAATTTCTTGCCACAACCACACTAGTGAACTTGTCCTTAACCCCAGAATATCTTACGATGAACGCTGTCAAATATTTCACCAGCTCCGGGTACTCTCGGGTAGCCTTGGTGATGCCCACGAAGCTGCCATGCTGATAGGCGCCAAAAACCACATATGCATCTGGGCCAGGATCTCCCCAAGCTCCTGCATCTCGAGTTTTGTTTGGCTTCTTGAATGGAGTGTCCTCCAAGATTGCAAAGCAGTCCTCAAGTGAATACCACTGCTTCTCAAAAGATATCTGGGCTAAGGGCTTCATCATGTCCGCCTTTGGGAGGTACTCAATCTTTGCCACTGACTTAATCTCAGAGACCGGAATGGACTCAACCGGAAGGTCGCCACCATTGTCACATACCCCCTTTGAACTCGAATAGGCTCGAAGAGCCTTCAGTGGGATGGGAGCAACCGGCGGCCTCTTTCGAACAATCCTTCTCTTGGTTGTCATAGTCGACGGATCTGGTTCCATGGGAACGTCTGGAAATTGTCGAACATTGCACGTGTACCAAAGATGATCATCGTCCGTCAAGACAACGTGTCCTGAGGGCACATCTCTTGCCGGTCCCAGATAGACCGCGCGGCTCCACTTAGGATCCAGGTCACGGGCCTCAGCCCCATACGTCTTTCTCTTGACGAACACCTTAGTCCCGAAGCCGGCCGGGGGATTTGACTCCATGCCAAACACCAAAGACCTCTGACGTGTAGCCGCCGTCTCAGCCGCCATTGGCCACCACGTCTTCACCTCCTTGATGTCTCTCCCACTCGAGTCTTGAGCCGACGCTAATAGAATGCGCGTCCTCGCTTTCAAGTACTTCACCGCTTGCTC